>MCFE01001279.1:0-11224 GCA_002104905.1 Basidiobolus meristosporus CBS 931.73 | reverse complement strand
CTTTTTAAAAGACCCATTTTTCTTGATATTATTAAAAACGTTAAGATATTGTTGCCATCAATAATTAATTTTATGAAGTTTATATGTTCAGACACAAGTAATAGTTGTTTTGTTATATATACAACGGTTTTTAACACCCAAATTTTAGTTATTTATTATATAATTTTAGTTATCTCAACAAAATCTAACATTTAAATTAAGTACGAGGGTTAGTCGTCTAGAAAACTTTTGAGAAAATAGTTTTTTAAAACCATGACCATTGTTGTCTGGGAAACTTTTTGTAAAACCATAACTTCTGTCGCTTGAAATAAATTTTGTTAAACCATAATTATTGTCGTCTAGAAAACTTTTTGGGAAAATAATTTTTAAACCATGATTCTTGTCGTTTGGGGAATTTTTTGGTTTAAACTTTTTTCAAGCTAAAAAAAAATAGTTTTCAAGCTCGAAGAGTAAATGTTTGTAAAACAGATATGCCATAGCTATTGTAGTAACTATAGGACAAACGTTGAGCATCGAAAAGTATTTTGCAAGCATAATATTTTTACCGTTTAATAGTTATAAAATAATTATGAAATTTTTACAACTAAACTGTTAAATAAAAAAACTCACAAATGTTTCCCCCAAAAAATACGCATAATACCGCAACATTAAAATGTCCGAATTTGGCAGGGAACGCCCTACGAGAATTTTATTTTATTGGGAATGATATCCACAAAGTTAACCGTTATTTACCGAAATAATAGTTTTTTATTGCATTCCATGAGTACGGGATTATATTATTTTTTATCAGCGATATTGCCCCATCTGATGTATTATATATATCTACAATATCCGTTACAACTTTATCCAAATGGGCCATGGTTGCTGATTTAGAATCCATATCATCATAGAATACATTTTTGCCTACTGTTGAACCATCACTAGAGTCACACGTTTCTTCTAGTGTTGGTGCATATGCAGGTAAAACTATTTCTTCTACGATTGGTTCATGGGTCACATAAATTTTTTCTACAGTCGTTGATTCAACGATAGGAGAAGTTTCTTTTGCAAGTTGCGACCCATATATTCCTGCTATTGGTGTGCTATATGTTAATACCGTTTCCCCAAATATCAAATCTTGGGCGACAGAAATATTTTTTTCTGGGTTTTGGTTTTGAAGTGATGAAACTATTTCTCCAAGTTTAAGATGGTGGGGAAGAGAAATGGGTTTTTTCAAAGTTGGTTTGTCTGATGAGGATATAGTTTCAGCGCTATTATCAGACAAATTAACTTTATGTACATTGTTGTTTTCATCATCCAAAGTAGTTTTTTCTTGCAAAGGTTGATTTAGGATATGAATATAAGATTGCAAATTATTTAATAGGGATATTCCAGATTGTAGAATAGATGTACATGCATTATTTGAAATATGATATCCGCAATAGTTTGAATTTGGTTTAGCTTTACGGCCACATTCAAGACCTTTATTTATGCCATTTTTGATTATGGCCATACATTTACAAATTGGTGGTTGTTGTTGCGCTTGAGACTTAAGTCTATCCAACAAGACATCTTTGATACTGCGAATATCTGAGATGCATTGGTTAAACTGTACATTAATGTCAAGCTCGAGCCTAGACAAGAAACTAATAAATTCAAGTTCCATAGTTAGTTAACTCGTGGGTTGATTTGTGGTTTAATACGATACTTATATATTACATGAAAAATAAACGAAACTGTTGGTACAAAGAATAAACTGATTGATCACAGATATAGACAAAGCGCATCGAGGGGGAGTCAATAAACATTTTTTTTATTTAAAAAGTTTTTTGGTTAAACAGTTTTACAGTATTTCAAGTTGTTTGTACTAACTGACATCGAGAAGTTTAGTTTGTATTTGGTTTTATCATATACCAATTTAAACTTTAAACAAACCAAACTAGTATCTCAACGAAGAATATATTTTTTTTCACCAAAGTTTAGTTTTGGGTTATCATCAAATGCTTGACATTAGTACCAACTTGAACAATTATGGTTGAATAGTTAAAAAGTTTAACTTCAACGATCTAAAAAAATTCGCATTAAAAGTTGTTTAGAGCTAACAAAAAGTTTAGTTTTGGGTTATCATCAAATGCTTGACATTAGTTTAAACTTGAACAACCATGGTTGAATAGTTAAAAAGTTTAACCTCAACGATCTAAAAAAAGTTCGCATTAAAAGTTGTTTGGAGCTAACAAAAAGTTTAGTTTCAAGTTATCATCAAATGTTTGACATTAGTACCAACTTGAACAACCACAGTTGAATAGTTAAAAAGTTTAGTTTCAACGATCTAAAAAGTTTAGTCTCAACAATCTAACAAGTTTAACCTCAACGATCTAAAAAGGTTTGCATTAAGAGTTGTTTAGAGCCAACAAAAAGTTTGGTCTCAAGTTATTATCAGATGTTAGTTTAAACTTGAACAACCATAGTTGAATAGCCAAAAAGTTTAGTCTCAACGATCCAAAAAGGTTTGCATTAAGAGTTGTTTAGAGCCAACAAAAAGTTTGGTCTCAAGTTATTATCAGATGTTAGTTTAAACTTGAACAACCATAGTTGAATAGCCAAAAAGTTTAGTCTCAACGATCTAAAACAGGTTAAACCCAAAGTTGTTCCAAGATGATTAATCTAAGATCAACAACTTAAGACGTTAGAAAAGTTTTTTAAAAAAGTCGGAATGTGGTTTGTACAGATGTAATAACTATAAAACATATTGGCAGTGATAACTTTTAGATAAAATAAATTTGGGTTAAACAAAATTTTGGTTGGATAAAAATAAACGTATGCAAACTTTTTTAATGTAATAATAACAGTTTAAAGTTGTTAATTGGTTTTACACCCGAGTTTAATATTTTGTAAATTAATTTGGGGTTCTACTTGTTCCAAAACATCTGATATAACATCAAGTTTGAACTCTGATTTGGTTAAATAGTCTTCGGCAACAATTTTCCAATTATCTTTCCCAAAGTTTGCGATCATATATTTTGCGACTAGAGTTAAGGAAACTCTAAAACATGGTCTATCAAAAAATTTTACATCCTTAGTAAAAGTTCGTTCTTCGCAAAAATCTTTTAACATATTAAAAATAGTATCTTGATAAAGTTCACTTGAAACGTTTTCGAAAAGTTGCTTGTTGTTATTACGGATATTTTCAAACCAAATATTAATTGCCAATATAATTATGAAATATATTCCAAAAAAACTAAACGGAAGATAATCCAAAAAAAATTGTGTAATGTAATTCCATATAAATTTCATAATATATAATCCGTCGTTTATATAACATTAATAATATACACGTATGTTATTATTACAATACAATTTTTGCATACACTGTAGGTTTTTATTATTTTTCCTTTTGCATAAAACAAACTTTTTAAACTCGAATAAAGTTTTTTAAAAAAGGTTTAAGATTGGGAAAAATATGTTTGTAAATAATCTAGTTATCATAACAAAATAGGTAGATAAAAAGTCACAAAGCCACCAAAAAATATTGGGACAGTATGTATAGAATATATAATAATATCATACCGCAACCCATCCATCTATGTAAACTACCATATAAAATAATCGGGGAATTTACCCCCCTCAAGTTCTCCCCCTTATACCGCACATTTTGATTGTTTTCGGATAGTTAGGTTTTAATAGTTTTTACCATATTTTTGACACACCACTTTTCCTAGTTTTTACCACATTTTCTTATTTCTCTTTACCACCCCTCAAGTTCTCCCCATTATACCGCACATTTTGATTGTTTTCGGATAGTTAGGTTTTAGTAGTTTTTACCCTTCTACCTCATGTTTTTCGAAAAGTTAGGATAAGGCAGTTTTACCACATTTTTCTCCTTTTACTACATTTTAAACCCCATTTACCTATCTTACCTTAAAAAAATATATATATATTATTTTTACCCATTTACTTTTAACAAAAATATTTTCCTCTTTAATTTACCTTTATCCTTCACCCCCTGTTGCCAATTTAAATTCATATACTTCTATTAATTTATATGTAACTTTATAACATATTTTATATAATGTTAGTGAATTTTGTATTGTACAACCCTTTTATTTTTCTTTGTATTATATACCATGTTATATAAAAATTTTTGGGTACTTTTTTCTACATTATTAATTGCGTTAATATCATCCGTTAATTGTGCTTCTAAATGCACTAGAATGGATGAATTGCAATTTAGAGATCTGGCTAAGCTTCAAGATTTAGATTATAAAAATCCAAATATAACATTCTTCTGTAATGGAGGTGCTTGGAGTGTTAATGATGATCGTCGTAAACCCAGAACAACTGGGATGGTTACATTTGCAACCCAAGGTGTATGCAAAAATTTTTCTGGGTATAGAGCATGTCTTAATTATGGAGGATACGTATACAATGATCGCAATAGATATAGTAACACTGCCAAATACGGTCTTACTCACAATATCTATGAACGAGAAGAGTGGTATGATGCCTTAGGAAAAGTCTGTACTAGTGATGGCGCCTTTTGTTTTGATCTTTGGAGTGGAATGTGTTATTGGTATTATATGAGCAGTTCATGGTCTAAGTATTGTTATGAACTTCCCATTCTTAATTTTGATGTGTGACCACTATGATTAAAATAAAAATTTTAATCCCTTTTTAAAAATCTTTTCACAAATTTTCTTTTTAAATATAATTTTAAATTTTGTTTTTTAAATTTTATTTTTAAATTTTGTTTTTTTTAAATTTTATTTTTAAATTCGAAAGTTTTACAAATTTATTTAAACGATCTCAGCACTGGGGTGTGGTATTCAAGAGCAATTGTTTAGAGTGTATCATACTAGCCATTGCAAAGCTTTCCAAATGAAGGGCGGAAAGACATTCAAGACACGTAGATTAGGTACCTTGATCTATTTACTATTCAAAGAGTCGTCGAAAGGTATGAATGTGTGAGCATATCAGCTTCAGTATTTGGATTTAGGCAATGCTAGCATGATATTACTCTGGCAAAAGGCGCCATCAATATAGTAGAGCTACAGTTCGTGCTTGCTGATCACATCCATTTATTAAATGGTTGATTTCTATTTATCATCGTACTGCTCTATTCAATGGTGTGGGGTATTTGATGGGTATTAATGGGTATTAATGGGTATGCATTTCTATTGGATTACATAGATGTTTCACTTCATTGCTTTCTTCCTACAAATTTCGGTGCCCTTTTGCGCATCATCATAGGCCGGCCGAAGTCCTGAGTCCAGTAGCTCCCTTGTGGATCGTAGGCAATGCCAGTCTGGGTGAAGATGGGATCCAATATGTTGCGGCGATGCTCTGGCGAGTTCATCCAGGCATTCATCACCGACACTGCATCCCCATACCCCGCTGCAACATTCTCCCCAATGTTGCTCCAGGGATAGCCTGTGGCGCTGATTCTCTGGCCCAGGGTTGTGTTGGGCTCGTCATGAGTCATTTCATGCACGGTGGCCTGATACAGAGTGTGTCGTTCGGCAGCCAAGGTGAGTCTTGGGTCGATAGTGAGAGCTGGAGCGCCGACCAGGGCCCGTTGCTGATTCACGAGTGCGAGGAGTGTGTTCGGGTCAAAGGCGAGGGCTACCCCGGAGAATGTGAAGACAGTTGCGATCAGAGATAGAAGCTTCATTGCGGTAGAGTGCTGTATGGTTAGATATGGGGAGGGGGCGCTGTGATATTTATATATCATATGTCCTTGGGCTCTATGGTAACTTTACCAAGGAGTTGTTGGGATCGATTCCATCACGGAACTTACTCTCGGTCCAGACCTTTTGGTACTGGAAGGTGAGGAACATGGGAAAACCTCCTGGAATGATGAGAATGTCGAATCAGCACACTTAGCTCATGTCCTATAGTCGAAGGTGGATTAAAATGGGAATCTTTACGAGGGCTTTTCCATATCTGGCTGTTTCAGTTGTACACTCTTTCATTTGTTAGATCAGGTAATCTACTCCGAACCAATGGTATAGGAGTAATGTTGGGAAGTTAACAAGTGTCCCCTTTGGTACATCGTTATACCATTTAGAATATTCAGCACTCACATGGCTTTGTTTGAAATAAAGAGCCAAAAATGCATCTACAGGCTGTAATGCAGGAGCGACTGGATGTTGAACTTAGCTTTGATGGAATAGTAGATATCAACATTCCCCCCGATGTCGCTCCTGGATCAGTTTGTTGCACTGAGCCTCTAGCCCAGTATTGTATTGGGCTTATTATGTGGCATTTGGCGAATGTATAATCATCAATGTTGTTTACTTGCCAGTGAAGGGCCAATCTCTATGTAAACTGTCATTGCATTGATCACAAGCACTGATCCAAAGTCCGAATTCGGCTGCGGCTGAATTGTTGTTTCCTCGGTTGATGAACCTGCGTCTATCAGAATTGCAAAGCGCGCCACAGTACATATTGAATGAAATTGGCACCAAGGCTGAGAATCACTTGGAGGTGATAGGCACCGAGATCAGACCACTGACACATCTCTCAAACTCAGCCATGTTTCTTCGAAGCAGATCTTCGCCTTGTGCAACACTGAGAGGAGGATGAATGTTGGCGCAACCAGTTAGGTCAGGGTGGCAGGCATACCCGTAGCCTACATTTTTGATGTCCACAGAGTCAATACAGAAATTGGGGAACCAGCCTTAAAAGCTCATCACTGAATCCAATCCTGCTTGGTTAATGTACTCATTATCAAACCCACCATTTCCGCTGCCCTCGCCTTTGCACTTAGGGATCCCAGGCACATACTTACCGCCGGTCTCCACATATTTATCAAAGACCCAGTTGCCGTTGGTTAACTTGGCCGGTTCATTTGTTCCTTGGCACTGCATGGTCACTTTTCTCCTTTGCGGAGAGTTCCGACTTGGGGGGTATCCAGTTCCCGGGCCTAAGCGAACGCGTACACCATTGTTGCTGATAGGAAAGGCGTTGTCACCGCTACTACCGCCATTATCGCATTTGGGTACTCCGGATACGAATTTGCTTCCAGACTCCACATATTTGTCGAATCCTCAGTTACCGCTGGTGAGTTTGTCCCAGACATTATACCCATTAACTGACTCCCCGGTTCCTTAACATTGGATGGTTACCCGGACACCTTTTCTCAAGGTTCCTGCTTGAGAAAAGCTGGTTCCAGGACCTGATCGAACCCTCACACCATCATCATTAATGGGGAAAGTGTTCCGGCCGTCACTTTTTCCGGTCTGGGAGCACTTGGGAATTCTGGCAAGAAATTTGGTTCCAGTCTCTACATACTTATCGAAGACCCATTTACCATCTTAGAGCTTATCCCAATGTTTTATCCTCCAATAGGTTGACAAGCTTCTTGACATACAACATTCACGTTACTTCCGGCTTACAATGATCCTACTACAGCATATTTCATTGCTGGGCCGACACGAGAATTCACGCGATCATTAAGTGGGAAAGACTTGGCGGTTGCCGATGTAGCAGTGAGGAGTAGAGGAAGGATGACTCGACTCTCGCTGCGATGTTTAACGAATATTCTCTTCAATATGGGTATTTGTACCTTCTCGAACGGAAATCGTAGCTGCTTTATCCGAAAATCTTGCAGCATTGGATCCTCATATTACTCAAGCCGGGTCACCAATTTGTGCTCTTGGGAAAGGCGTACCGGGATTAGGGAATTCTAACCCTATGCAAATATCCGGAATACTGGTGAGTGGCACGGCATTTGATAACTGGCATTTCAGTTCCAGTAGGTATTTAACCGGGGTTACGCATGATTCTTTCGATTCATTGTCTTTTTCTAGATACATTCAAGCTTATATACAACAGCCTGTTATAAAGCAAATGACATAATAAATGTATTGCATGCTGAATTTTGCCGAAATGTGACACAAACTGCTATTTCAATCACTAAATAGTGTATATAAAGTCGAGCTTGGCGAAGACAGATCAGTACTTCAGTCGACCACTGCGTTCAAGGTACTGTTTGTTACCATTTTTCACAACTTCGCTACTAACTTGCGCTCTAGATGAAATTCTCTCTCGTCAGTCTTTTTCTTGGTGTTTCTTTCCTTGCCGTTGCTCAAGCTGCCACCTGTCGCTGCTCTTACGGGGGTAGTGACTACACAAAGAGCTGCTGTGGCCCATCTGGTGGAAGCTACTCCAAGTCTAAATGCTCGTTGAGCTCATCTAGCAAGGTCCAGAAGTTTGACAGATGTTGCCAAGGCTTTGGAGAATTTTCGGACTGTTAATTTCGATCATCCACTTTCTTCCAAAATAAAAAGTTACTAAAACGCTCGCACACACGAAATTCTGGAATAAAGAATAATGATTTTATCAAAAAGCATACCACATATTGCTACCAACTTCAAGGCCAACGTATCGACTGCTACTGGATCAGTCGCTTTCAAGCAATCACAGGTGATAGGAAAATGTATTTGGCATGCAAAATAATTAGTCAATCACTAGACTTGAACTTCATTTTAATTGGCTGCCGCTATGAGTAAGTATCCGCTGATTATCTCAATGAAATATTGGTTCATGCAATACTTTTGATGATTTTTTATAGGTAAGGACTTAAGACGTTTTTATCTAGTACGTTGAGGACACTTGATTTACTCTCTTATCATCCAGCATTGCGTTGAATGCTGTTTACTAGTATTCATCCAATAACAACAAGCGAAGATTTTTCACCCGACCGCATACATATTTTGATAGAATAGCTTGAATATTATAGGTTTATTTCAACCACCAGTTGCTCTGGTTCAACACTTCAGCCCAGAAGTATCATATCTACAACCCATGTCCAAGCGTCTAAACATGTGCCTAAGTCTTGGGATTGTTACATTCAATACATCCAATACCTGAATCTATTCGCTGAGAATCGCAATTGCAATCGCGCAAGATAGTGAGCATTTCAGGCCAATGTCCAACTGAGAAAAATTATGCGTATGTTACACATGTGATGTGAAGTTTTCTTACGCCGCCATTTTCATACTCAAATTGACACACCAAAGTAAGAATACTATCTTACCTCAATGCTGAGAACTAAACGACTAGTGTCACGCATTCGGATTCAAAGGTGGCACAAAGCACTTGATATAGCGATGAAGAATGCAATGTCGGGTAGAAAATCCAGTGATTAAAATAGCAGGTTACATCGAACAATAGATATACTTCTCTCCGTTTACTGATTGATGTGATACAAACATTTACCCGAGACTAATGGGCCAATCTTGTCAGGACTGGTTGGTTATCTTGAAATAACAATTTTACATGCATTCAAATAGATTCAAATTTTATTTCTTCAATCGTGTATTGTATTTGAACTTTTCCATGGACCAAATGGTTGGAGCATAGCGGGCATCCTCTTTGTCATTAGTAAACGAGACCAGACCTATCATTGGGTGGATGGTTGCTTTTAGAATAGAATGTTTATTTTCGGCAATGCTCCCGTGAGTACAGATAAAAAAGTCTGCAGATTTTTCACCCTTAGATACCAAATGGCCTTGCCACGGATCTTACTTGCATCGATGTTCTAGCCAAAGCCTCGCACGACAACATCATTACATTCCATGTCAGCAAACAAGTAACACCAGCCTCCGTATTTGTCAAATTACGACAAAGGCTTGCCTTCTTAACCACCCATTTAACAAGGTTTTGAGAATGTCACACCCGATAATATCCGGCTGGATTCACTGAGTGCCCATTTCAGGGCCTATACAATCCACAGCAAACCCGTCAACTCCTTTCGCACACACGCCGTACCAAGAGTTGAGATTCGTTCAATTGCACATTATACCAATGGGCGCCGTGCAGATCTCCTACAACATTAGGGGATTTGGCTACTGAGTGAAAATTATCCCACCTTTTCTCTTGGAAATTGGTGCATCTACAGTTTGATGTTGTTACGACTGAACTTTGAAGAATTATGTATATAGAATGTTCCCGCTCTTTACTCCTAGGAAAGGCATAAATTATGAGATGTAGTGCACTGTCCGTATGTCCTTCGGGACCATAGGATCTGTCAAGTTTGTCATTCCAACAACCCTGCAAGGACAGTTTGTACATTCTAACCGCTTGACTACTATTTACCAATTGAAACTAAAATGGAGTTTAACCCTAAGCGTCATTCCTCAACATCTCTATCGCGTGTGCATGACTTGTGAATAGCTGCTACCAGACACTCTTATTACATAAGATTCCACAACAATGTGAACGCTGCTTGTCCCAGTATTGATAGAGGACTCAATGCCAAGTACCATGTTGGTAAGACAAGCACAACAGAGTAAACCAAACAGAAACAAGCTTGGCTAACTATTCTTACAGAATCAATATTGCCTTGTCTCTGTTTAACTAAAATTCAGAACTTTGTCCGTGGTGATAGTATGAAGTATTGAAGTAAAACATGGGATAGCCATCAAAGACACCAACGAATCTCAGATAATTTGTATAATCTTTTTTCTCATTCGTACAATGGTTAAAAATATCTTCAAAAACTTTTTCGTCATCAGTGAAGATTCGGCAACCGACGGTCATATCCATGAAGATCTTACTGTCCTTACAGTCATGAAGTTACAAACATGCTTTAGCATGTAAGCCACCACTGAGTGAACAATATGGCGATGTCGAATAGTACAGCTATCAAGCGTAGAATATTCTTTGGATCGAAGAAACCAAAATACCTCTCCACGCTCAAAATTCTGTAGATCACTAAAGATGAACACATGTAACAGAAATACATTGCCTAAATATGGCAATGGTCGACCATGACACTATCTAGAAATAGAGTGCCGATCTACGACAAGATGACTTTTCTCCGTATATGGTAGGATCCTTGAAATCCCTCTCGATCTGAGAAGGTGAGCAGATCCAAGTTGATTGGATTGAAAGTTGTGGAAGTCCCCTACCCAAGATTCCTTCACTTGTCGAGGATAGCGATCGAATCCCAATCGCCATTTGGTTTCGGCCACAGACTCTAGGCCTGAAATGGTAAGAGAGTTTGAATCCTTTGTAATTGGTCTGCCCTTCCTCGGTTTTCCTCAGCTTTCCTCGGCTATATATTACGAGCCTCATGCCAAGGATCCAGCATCTTCATAACAGCTCAACAATCCAATATGGTCAAGATCTCTTCTATCTTTGCTGGTGTCACTGTCGCTGCTGCTGGCCTTTTGGGCCTGGCTGTCCAGGCACTCCCTGCCTCAACCACGCCCAGCACTACCCCAAGTCAGACTAACACTAC
>MCFE01001278.1:0-11233 GCA_002104905.1 Basidiobolus meristosporus CBS 931.73 | reverse complement strand
ATCATTCCTTGGAATGGTTTCCTATTGTTGGAGATTTGTCAAGTCCTTTGCAAGTATTGCAGCCCCTTTAACTGATATCCTCAAGAAAGACAATACCTACAAGTAGGACATAGCTTGTGAAACTGCCTTCCAGATGCTCAAGAATGAACTTGCTAAGCTGCCAAGCTTAAGAATACCTGACTTCAGAAAAGAGTTTACTATTTGCACAGATGCTTCAGATTATGCAATTGGTGGAGTGTTGAGCCAAAAGCACAAGGGAAAGAGCTACCCAGTTGCCTTCAAATCCAAGAAACTGAGCTCAGCAGACCAAAACTATCCAGTGCATGAGAAGGAGATGCTTGCTATAATACACTGTTTGAAGACATGGAGATGCTATACTGAAGGAGTCAAATGCACTGTAAAGACTGATCATGCCTCCCTCAAGTATATATTTACTCAGAAGGTACTCTCTAGAAGAATGGCAAGATGGAGTGAATACATTCAGCAATTTGATTTAGAGATAGTGTATTGCCCTGCAAAAAATAACACAGTTGCTGATGCCTTATCCAGATTAGATCAAGTTGCACAACTCAACTTGGCACATGAATCAGATTGGCCTAGCCTATTATCAAAGTACTTGGAGGGCCAAGCCATTACTAATGATGTGGATGAAGATATCAAGAAGATAATCCAGGATGAAGCCAGCAAATTTGTAGTACAGGATGAAAAACTCTACCAAATTGTTGATGGAAGCCCTTTGCCTATTGCCCTTATGTTTCTTACCAGGATTTAATACATAAGCTACACAATGGATATGGATATCTTGGAATTGAAGGAACCTATAGCCTTGTGAAAGCCAGAGCATGGTGGCCCAGAATGAAACATGACATTGTGAAGCTGGTGAAAACATGCTCAAATTGCCAAATCAACCAAGGCCAACCACAGGGAATTGCTGAACTTTTTCCCTTGGAGCCTGTAAGACCATTTGAAAGATTGGGAATTGACTTTATTGAAAGACTGCCAACTACCAGGAAATACAGCCATTGGATCCTAGTAGCAATTGACCATGCCACTAAATGGCCAGTGGCTAAATCTGTACCTATGGCAAGTGCACATGAAGTTGCAAGTTTCATCTACCATGCGATCTTTATAAAGTTTGAATGCCCTGTAGAGATTCTATCCAATAGAGGTGCAAACTTTATGGCGAAGACATTGGAAGCTTACCTGGAAATGCAGCAAATCAAACACTTGAAAATCTTGGCATATTACCCCAAAGCTAATGGAGTCACTGAACAGTTCAGTGAATTATTTGGAAAAATGCTGACCAAGTATGCAAATGGAGTTGTCAGTAGATGGGATGAGTATATAGACGAAGCACTCTTTGCATGCAGAGTCAGAGTACACAACACCACCCAGCATTTACCATTTTACTTGGTGTATAGATGTGAACCAAGGATTCCAGGAGATCTCACACAACCAAAGCTGACAGACACCTTAGAAAATGAACTCAGTCAGTCAAGTAGACACCAGCAACTGGAACAAAGACATCAAGAGGCACACACCAAAGTATCTCAAAGTGCAGAAAAGATGAAACAGAGATTTGAAAAGACTATAGCACCAGAAGCATTGACAGTTGGGGACTTTGTATTGCTAAGAAACAACACTTGGAAGATGTATGCGCCACAATGGACAGGACCATTCAAGATCATCAGAGAATGTCCATTTGCAACTTATCAACTAGAGGACAAACAAGGCAATATCTGGGAAGACTTAGTGCATAGGGACAGACTCAAGCTTGCAAGACTTGCTGATAATACTGAACCATCAAGATATTGGTATCATAAGAAAAGAGATTCAGGAGAACCCTCTCAACTTTTGCAGGGGAGAACATTGTAATCTGCCGCTTGAATGTTTAAGTTAGATCAGCTTTTAGTCAAATCAATTAGTTATATGTTTAGGTTATCAGTATATCAGTATTATCTATCAAATCAGTAGCATTAACCAGCAAATGAATCAGCAGATCCTTATCAGACAGAAATAGATATATTAGGTAGGATCTTATTAGGTGATGATAATGCAATCAAATGAGTCATCAGCCACAGCCTACATTAGGAAATACAATTAGTCAGCAACTGATCTGGCAAAATGTATATAAGGAGCTGCTGGAATCTCAATAAAGATCAGTTCAAGTTTTAGTGAATACAATACTATCTAAACTCCATATTCCTCTATAACTCTTATACAAAGACTTGTAACAGTGGTAATATTATGACAGCTACCTGCTGGTCTTCACCTAAGGGTATTGCTTTTGCTACATTCTCTTCTGCCTCAGCAGTATGGTAAGCTTGTAGCTATGCAGAGATTCCCAATTGCCTACTTGAGTGAGAGCCTGAGGAGTCTACATTATTCCCTTCTGCTGGCACACTGTCTGCTGGGCCTTTTATGGTTGTAGCCCTGCTTGTTGCACTGAATGTTAAAGCAAGCTGCTGTCCAACTGTACTTCTGCTGCCGTCAGTGGTGGCTTTGGTAGGGAACCAGGCAACTTTGCCTTATCTTTTGGCAGTATATATAAGTAAGTAAGTCAAACCAAATGGAAGATAGTCTTGCTTATAGGTGTGTATGTGGTGCCACAACTTTATTTATAAAGCTTACTATAGCAGGCCATCATTGCATCTTATGTTCTTGTAGATGCAATGTCTCAGATACAAGACTGTCTTAAATTCCCATGAGTATTAACAAAAAAGTGATATGTTACCATCACATTGGTGATTGTCAAACTGTTTGCCCCATGGACAAGATTACTATGATACAATGGTGTAAGATAAAAGAAAAAAAGACCATGTGGCTATTGTAGCAAGCATCTCTGCCATGAAGCATGTAGACAGCATAGGAAGTACTACAAGGATCACAGCCAGTGTTTTGCAACACAAGTCATGTTTGACCATTAGTCAATCTCTACTGTACCAACATTATGTTGCTGGCCACTTGATACTTCTATTTCAGCACCTGGCCATCTTTGTCACCTTGTGCAAACTGTGTCAGGTGAGTTTGTGACACCTTTAGGCTCACCTCAGCCTTCTGGATATGGTGTGCAGAGTGATAGCTCTGATAAAGAAGGCTCATTGACGGATTGTGAGCCTATCTCCCCTAACAATAGTACCACATATGAGCCTGGTCAAATCCTAATATGCAAAGAGACAATACCCATTGAAATAATTGTCAAGAATACTCTATGGGGCCAAGTGAGCCCAGTAATCTACTACTAATGAATGATGCAATGTTGTGGCTAGAGAAGTTACTCATTTCCACTAATATTGGTAATGGGGGCTTTGAGGATTTATTACTACTTCTTGCCAAAATCATTCCATCATGCAACTTACCATATACATGGTACAAGCAGACAGCCATCATGTGGCTGGCAACATATGACCCAGAGACTGTCCTGATTCCAGCATGCTTTAAGAGTTGCATGGCATTCCCATGCAAAAATGCTACCATTGCAATGTGTCTAAACTGTCAGGAATTCACCACCATTGAGGGAAAAGATTGTTCACACACTGGATATATTCCAGTAACATCCTGTCTAAAGAAGTTAATGCAGTCTAACAGATATTGGAAAGCAATCAAGTACTACACTCAGTATCAGTCTAGTGCAAGCATATCCAATGTATTGGATGGCAAACATTACAAAGAGCTAAGAAGCAATGGTTACTTTGAAGGTATGTATGACCATGCCTTTGCCTTAGCACCTGATGGATTCTCATTAAACAAGTAATCTACCAGCAAATCCTGCTGGGCCACTGTTTCTTTGCAATTTGAATCTGCCTCCCCTCTTATGGTATCAGAGCAAAAATCCAATACTAGTCTCACTGGTATCTGGGCCTAAATCACTGTCCAACCTGGAAAGCTACTTTTATCCATTGCTGGATCAATTTTGTATGCTTTCCAGCAGGATTTCAGTCAATGGCTGTCATGTAAAAGTGCATATTATTTTCTACATTGGAGATACCCCAGCCATCAGCATTATAGCAGGTTTTTCTGGGCCATAATGGACAGTATTGCTGTCCAACTGTGTGAGATCTAGAGGATTTATTCCATAACTCACACACATTATTATTACCCAAACACTAACACTAAGAACATCATCTTCCCACAGAGAGAACATACAGAAGTCAGCATGCAATTGCAGCAAAGTTGGCAAGCTATAAGCCATTGGTTGGAATATGGAATCAATTGAAAACTGGAGATACTCAAGATAGAGGGTATCTGTTGGGGGCAAACCCTTTCCACTTGTAGCAATGCATTTGCTTTTAACAATATCCCTATACTGATGACCAAGTTGTACATGGGGGCATTTGAAGCTAAAAGAGCCCTGTGACTTACCAAAGAAATTTGAAAAAACTGGCAAGATATTACAGAATATCCACTACCCTAAGTACTTTTCACAGGCTCCAATCAATATTCATATGCATATGCAACAATACAAATGCAAAGACCGGATGAACTGGATATATATTTATTCAAGTGACATTCTGACACCATTCCTACCAAGAGTACATTGGAAGCACTGTGAGTCATATGTGGATATTGTAGGAATACTAACCAGAAGCAGATCACCAATGCCAACTTGACACATCTACAGCTGTTATGCAAGGAGTTTGTAACGGGACTTGAGCGGCTATGCTACAAGCATAAACCTGAGCATGTTGATCTCTGCTGCTACTGTATCCATTTTCTACTCCATCTTGCTTGGTGTGTGGGGAATATTGGACCTTGCTTCACCTTTTGGGAGTTTCCTATGGAGCAGGTGTGGGGGAAATAGGAAGAGAAGTCAAGTTGCAGGTACTACCATATCCCAATCTCATCAAGAATATTACCTTCAAGTCCATCTTGGATGTGATGAGTTGGCATGTGGAGGACAGCCAGGAAGAGCTGGAAAATATTCAGGACAGACATGCACATGAAGACACATATGTTTATGGCATTAAGAAGCTAAGCAGCCCAAATGTGTGGGTGATCAGTTAAGTAATGCCAAGTTGGGTTGGGTGCAACACGCAACTGATTTTTATCAGACCAAGGACAAATGTGCACATGGAGACACCTATGCCTATGGCATTAAGAGGCTAAGCAGCCCCAATGCGTGGGCAATCAGCTAAGTAATGCAAAGTTGGGTTGGGTGCAACAAGCAACTAAGTTTTATTAGGAAATCTCTACCATAGTATGCTGGATTTCTCTTGGTCACAAGCCAACATCTATACCATTCAATACAGAATTCACACAAACAAGAGCCAGAGTGCACCTATAAGGGGGACTAAAATCCAGCAGGGAGAAGGAATATATTGGCTAAATACCAAGAAGTTCTTTGCTGATATTCAGGAGGTATTCATGGCAGAAGTGGTGGCAACCCAGCATATGTTTGCAAGATGTATATGTTACCAGCAATACAAGATATATGGCAACTTTGCAAGTTTCACACTGAAAAGCTCTACAGTTGAGGTGATAGAAGTATGTCAATTGTGGCAGGTATGCACATTTGTATAGGTTAGTAAGCAGGAGGTCATAGTTTCTTGATTCAAACTATATGTGGAATACCCCAGGTAGTAGTGAGTAAGCAAATAAAGATGGGTGATTCTACAGTGGATTATATGATTTGCACAAGGGGAGGTAGATAAAACAAGTACTATTTGGTAAATTGGTATGGTAGCATTATATAGAACTAGCTGTAGGCCACCATACTGCAGTAATAATACCATCAGAGTCTTGCAGTGAGGCCAATGAAATACTGTCAAGGTTTTTGCCATATTAAGTAATTGGATGTCCTGACCAGTTAGATCCATTTAAAATAGTTGTAGAGGGCATTAAGACTGCAACAATGCCATGCAATTATTGCCACAGCACCAATCAAACCCTGTCAAGTTTTATAACTTTATTTGGCAGTAAAATCAGCAAAGCACTGTTATGATCCCATCATAAGATTGTAAAGAGGGTCAGTAATTCCAAGTTGCTGGTGTGATGACAGTCTCCAGAAGGGATTGTGATGGCTGATCCAGATTGGATCCACCCACAGGACCAAATTATTTTTCATAGGGCTAAATCCAGCCTATCCAAAGAGTTCAAGATGTCCAATCTGGGAGAACTCAGTTACTACTTAGAGATAAAGTACCCTGTAAACACAAGTACCCATACTATCACCCTTAGCCAATCCAAGTATATTCTAGATATACTAAAGTAGTATCAAAAGGAGGACTGTAAACCAGCAGCAACCCCAATGGAGACAAACCTTAACTTGGTCAAAACTCAACCAAATCAAGAGAGCTTGGTGCCATCAGAAAGCCCAGACTTTCCTTATCAGTCTATGATTGGCAGTCTGATGTAAATCAAGCTTGGATCACATCCAGATATCTTGTATTCAGTGGAAGTTGTCAGCCTGCATTATCAGAACTGTGGATCTGATCATATTGCAGCTGTTAAGCATATTTTAGATATCTGAAAGGAACGCTAATATCTGCTTAAGATACACTTATAAGGATTTAGAGCAGGATCTTGTGGGATACTCTGATGCTGATTAATGGCAAAATTTGGAAGACAGAAAATCCACCACAGTACACACCTTTCTTTACCAACAAGGGGCAATTCTATGGAATTCAAGAAAGCAACCAACTGTAGCAATTTCCTCCACTGAGGCAGAGTATACAACATTCTGTGAAGCTACAAAAGAAGCAATGTGGTTAACAAAGCTTCCTACAGATTTAGATCAATGTCAAAAAATGCCTTTCACTTTATTTAAAGATAATCAAGCATGTATACAATTAGGAAGAAATCCAACTCTTCATGCTTGACTAAGCACATAGATATTAGACATCATTTCATACATGAATCCACAGAGAATAACTTAGTCAGCTTAGCTTACTGTCTTACAGATGAAATGATTGCAGATATATTTACCAAACAATTAGCTAGAGACAAGCTTGAATATCTTGTATCAGTGTTAGGACTAGTCAGTATGAACATTTAGTTGAGTGGGAGTGTTGTGAAAATTTGTAATTCCACCTTAATATTCACCTAACTTAGTCACCTAGATCATTACATTCAAATCCTAGGGAATACTGACCAAATCCCTTGTTGAGATTTACTTAAAAATTCTCAACAAAATACCAGGTACTCAGAATATGAAAATTTTTGAAGTTGTTTGTACTGCCCTAAGCTTTGCACACATGTTCTTGGGACCTTCCTAAAGATATTAGACTTGTTCCGTTGGATAGTGCCACATTGAGCCATGAGTGCCAAATGATGCCATAGTGTGCCAGAGAGGCCAATTGAGCCTCTACCTGGCCACAGAGTGTGAAACATAGCTCCGCATCTTCATGCAAAGCAGCCCCTTTGTTTCACCCATTGTGTTGGAGAAAATCCATTTTTTGACCTTTTTTTTTGGATCAATGTTGCGCAGGATGTGTTAGAGCACAAGCAGATTGAAGATATGCATCTGGTACTCAATACCCATGGCACTCTGAATCTAGCTCCTGTAGCTTGTATCATGTCACAAAAATGAATGGCACTATCTTGGTCCACTGGTACTATCTGGCACTATATTTAAATATTAACCCTAAAGTAAGATCTATACAAAGCACTTATAGTGCCAGATAGTACCAGTGGACCAAGATAGTGCCATTCATTTTTGTGACATGATACAAGCTACAGGAGCTAGATTCAGAGTGCCATGGGTATTGAGTACCAGATGCATATCTTCAGTTCTCCAGTGCACTTACACATCCTGGGCTACATTGATCCACAAAAAAAGGTCAAAAAATGGATTTTCTCCTGCGCAATGAGTGAAACACAGGGGCTGCTTTACATGTAGATGCAGAGCTATGCTTGACACTCTGTGGCCAATTATAGGCTCACTTGACCTCTCTGGCACACTATGGTATCATTTTGCACTCATGGCTCAATGTGGCACTATCCAATAGAACAAGTCTATTCTATAAGTTTGCTACTCCAAGACCATGCAAAAGTTTAATACTACTTTGCATTCAACAAAGGATTAAGTGAAAACCACATAATCTACTTGATCTCTCAATCACTTTCAGTATCTCCAAGACTCTTACAACACTTTAGGCATATTCAGTGCTGGAGCTGTACACCTTAAAAATAGGAGTTATAGCAGACAACTTTGTGATTCTACTCCATTTGGAACATGATATGGACATAGACAAAGGGCAGAACATCTGAGAGTATTTGGGTGTGCAGCATGTGTCAAGAAACTGCCTGGTCATCAGTCAAAATTTGAGCAAAAAAATGTAAATGCCTATTTATGGGCTACTGCAATGAGAGTAAGGCATACAGACTCTGCAATACCAAAGTAGAGAAGCTGATCAAGTCCAGGGATGTGTTGCTCAATGAAAACTCAAAATTTTCACAAAAAATGACATCAGATGATGACAAACATCTGATCTCAAGTCCACCAATGCTCAGCATCAAATAAGAGTAAAACAATATGAATTTTTTCACTTCAGAGGACTCTACATCCATGTTTTGGCTTGAATTAGTGTCTACAAATATCCTAGAAATGATCATACCTGTATTACAATCAGGAGATCTAACTGGACCAAAAATAGCCCAAATTACTTTAGTAATCAGGGTACAAACTTGTCCTATGCCTATTCAGTCCATGTAGATGAGCCTTGGACTGCTAAAGAAGCCCCAAATAACCTTCAGACAATGCTTTAGAGATCTGCAATGAGTGCCTAATATCAAGCCTTGATGGAAAATCAAACCGGGGACTTGGTAAAAGTAGCAATCAACTAAATATCCAGTGAATGCAGAAGGGTCCTCAATACTGAATACAAGGTCAATGGTTCAATTACTAAATATAAAGCAAGACATGTGGCCAAAGGATACCCTAAGGCAAATAGACTTGACTTTACTGCGGCTTTTGCACCAGTAGCTAAGTTTTATTACATCAGATCATAGTTGGCAATTGCAGCCAGATATATGTTTTTCTTTAACCAAATGGATGCAAGAACTGCATTTTTGCATAAAGAACCTAATGAGGACATATTCATCAACCAGCCTGATGGGTTTGTTGATCAGATAACCCCAATTGGTCTGCAAGCTTAAAGAATCTCTCTATGGTCTCAAACAATCATCAAGTGCCTGGAATTGCAAGTTATATTCATATTTGGAAGCATTGAGCTACCAAAGGAGTACTGCTGACTACAGTATCTACTGTAAGCCAGATAGGGCATATCCAGCTCTATTGGCTCTAAATGGGGAGGTTCATATTATGACCACCAACAACCAAGATACCAAGGAACAGACCAAAACCAGCCTATCAATGGAGTTTATAATTTCTGATCTGTCAGAAATCAGTTACCACCTAAGGATAAGATTCTCCATATACTAAAGCATCCATACTATCACACCAAGTCAGTCCAAGTAGACTTAAGATGTACTCAAGCAGTACCAAATGGATGATTGTAAACCAGCAGATGCCGCAATGAAGATAAACCTTAACTTGATCAATATGCAACCAAAGCAAGAAAGTGTGGTGCCAATTAAAAGTCAAGAGCTCCCTAACCAATTTGTGTTTAGCAGTCTGATGTATATTATGCTTGAAACACATTCAGATATCTCATATTTAGTGGGAGTTATCAGCCAGAATAATCAGAACTATGAATCTGATCAAATTGCATCAGTTACATGGATTTTCCAATACCTAAAAGGAACTGCTGATATATGCTCAAGATACACTTATATGGTTTCAGGACATGATCTTGTGGGATACTATGATGCTGATTGGGGACATAAGATCCACCACAGGAAACACTGTTCTTTACTGTAAAGGAGCAATTTCATGGAATTCAAGAAAGCAACCAACTGTAGCACTTTCTACCACAGAGGCAGAGCATATGGCAGCCTGTGAGGCTACAAAAGAAGTGTTGCTGTTAAGGAAGCTTTTAAAGATTTAGGCTTATGTTAAATAGCACCTATTACTTTATTTCAAAATAATCAAGGATGGGAACAATTAGGTACAAATCCAACTTTTCATTCTAGAACTAAGCACATAAGTACTAGACATCATTTTGTATATGCAGCTACAGAGAACAACTTAGTCAACTTAGCTTACTGTCTTACAGAAGAAATGATTGCAGACATATTTACCAAGCCATTAGCTAGAGACATATTTGAATATCTTAGGTCAAAATCAGGACTAGTCAGTATGAACATTTAGCTGAGTGGGAGTGTTGTAAAAATTTGTAATCCACCTAAATATTTGCCAAGCTTAGTCACTCAGATCATTACCTCTCAACCCTAGGGAATACTGACAAATTCCTTTTTTGGGATTTACTTAGATTATTTTCACCAAAATACCAGGTACCCAGAACATAAAATTCTCAAAATTGTTCAAAAAGCCCCAAACTATCCACATGTGTTGATGGGACCTTTCTTAGCCTATTGTATGTGTTTGTACTGCACACATGTTCTTGGGACCTTCCTTAACCTATTCTACGTGTTTGTAATGCCAAGATCATGTAAAAGTATAAGTACTACTATTACATTCAATCAATCATTAAGTGAATACCACATAATCTATTTGTTCTCCAAATCACTTCCAACATCTCCAAGACTCTTACAACAGTTTGTTCATTTAAACTACTTGGATTAGCCTCCAGATATGATAGAGTCTAAACCAACTTGTTTAGATTCTGATCTCTGTTACCCAAAGCAATATGGGAACCATTTTAATCAGTGATCATGCATTCAGAATTGTCAAAGCTGAGCCTGAGTCCTTTTGCTGAGGCCTTGCTTACAGACAGTAGGTTTATGACTATTTCTGGTACATAAAGTACCTCTCTGAAGGTAAGAGTTTACTTAGATAGTTCCTTCTCCTACTGAATCAAGTATTCAATTGTCACCCATGAAAACCTTCTTAATTGGAATTTCTTGATATTGGGTAAAAAGTTCCTTTTGGTGTGTAAAGTGTTGAGATGCTCCAGAGTCTATATAACATGTCTGAGAATTCTTGTTTCTGGTCATATTTAGTGCAGATGTCAATAGTTGACCATTGGTTGCTGCAGCATTTCCTTATTCAGGCATTTTCTGCTGACTAACTCTCTTTTTGAGATGCCGTCCTGGTATATGTCCATTCCTTTTGCAGTTGCTGCAAAACAGGTTGCTATTGCCTTTAAATAACATTGGGTACCTCCTTTGTTAGTTTTGTTGCTTATCAATGCATTCTCAACTTCCTTCAAAT
>MCFE01001277.1:0-11286 GCA_002104905.1 Basidiobolus meristosporus CBS 931.73 | reverse complement strand
GTGCATTCATTTATATCTTCTGTTTCTATACTGGCACTCTTCTAACAAGCTGATCTACTGTTGCTGCTTGTTTTGATTTTTTCAAATATTACTGTCTAGTCTTTCATTGATATGATGAGCTGGCACCTGGAGAAGAGCCAGGAAGAGTTGGAAAGCACTGAAGACAGATGTGTATACTGCAACCCCTATGCCTTTAGCTTCAGGAAGCGTAAGCAGACCAAATGTGTGGTTAATTAGTTAGTTATGAATGGTTAGGTTGAAAACAACAAGCAACTAGTTTTTATTAGGATAATTTTACTAAAGTATACCAGGTTTCTCTTGGTGACATGCCTGTTTTTACACCATTCAATAGAGAGTTCAAAACAAGAAGAGCCAGAGAGTACCTATAAGGGGGCATAGAATCCAGCAGGGAGAAGGGATATAATAGACTTGTTCCATAGGATAGTTCCACATTGAGCCATGAGTGTCAAATGATGCCATAGTGTGCCAAGGAAGCCAGGTGAGCCTAAACTTGGCCACAGAGTGTGACACATAGCTCTGCATCTTCATGCAGAGCAGCCCCTGTGTTTCACCCATTGTGCTAGAGAAAATCCAATTTTTGACCTTTTTTTTGGATCAATTTTGTGCAGGATGTGTAAGAGCACAAAAAGATTGAAGACACTCATCTGGTACTCAAAGCTATCAGCACTCTGAATCTAGCTCCTATAGCTTTTATCATGTCACAAAAATGGATGGCACTATCTTGGTCCACTGGTACTATCAGGCAATAAATTTAAATATTAGCCCCAAAGTAAAATCTATATACAATGCTTATAGTGTCAGGCATTTTTGTGACATGATACAAGTCACAGGAGATAGATTCAGAGTGTCATGGGTATTGGGTATCAGATGCATGTCTTTGCTCCTTTTGTGCTCTCACACATCCTGAACAATGTTGATCCAAAAAAAAGGTCAAAAAATGGATTTTCTCCAGCACAATGGGTGACACACAGGGGCTGCTTTGCATGAAGATGCAGAGCTATGTTTCACACTCAGTGGCCATGTATAGGCCCACTTGGCCTCCCTGGCACACTATGGCATCACTAGGCACTCATGGCTCAATGTGGCACTATCCAATGGAACAAAACATATTGGCTAATACTGATGGGGTTCTGGTGTGAGGCACCGTAAGTGTGGCAAGATAGAATATACTAAAGAACAGACTGGAATATCACATGAAGATATGTCAGGGGTCAGCTGATCATGCAACTAGGTCACGTGTCATGTAGTTACCATATATGGCATGGGACTACATAAACTCTAATGGGAAGCTTCCATAGAATGTTCTGTTGTGTAACATTGACTTGGAGCTTTCAAGAAGTTGCTAGAATGTAGTAAAACTTTCTAGTAGGAACTGGGGTTTCTTCACAGACTTGATTTGGCTAGATAATTGGAGACCAGGGATGTCATGTGATCATGACAGGCATGGCCCTTGGCTGAGTTTGATGTGATGCTGCTTGTTGACGCAACTTGGCTTGCTCCAATAGACTTGTGTCTTTTTGAGCAGTTTGGCGGGTTCTGGTGGTTTTGCTCTGAAGCACACGCATTAACCAAATACATGTTGAGTCAATGCAGGGTGCTCTTGAGAAGGGTGTTGGCATAGTTTGGACTGATGTGCGCCAGCATGCTGAAGTTGCAAGGGATGGTAAGGAATCCAGCAAGGCATGCTGGCGCATTCTAAGCAATGTCACTTGTGGCCAGTATTCCTCTTCTTGAAGCTCACCTTCTGATTCCTCAAGGTATTCACTTATCCTCTGTCTAATACTTTGCAACTGTTGCCTGGATGAGTCCTGTGTATATTGCTTTTGGAGGCCACTTAGCTCTACTAATATATCATGTAATACATTAATCATTTGAGGCAAAAGCTCATTCAAAATATCTTTGGTTCCCAAAGTTGAGGCACAAACGGATGTGTCCAGCCTGTACTGTGCAAGTTGCATGCAAAATTGTTCCCGTGCAGCTTCCTCATCAAATCCCCTCACTCTCAGCTCATTCTTGATTTGAATACTTGTCTTGTTATATATCTTCTTACATACATCTGCTGGTATCTTGATGTAGAACTCATGCCACAGCTTTCTACTCAGCTTCTTCCATCTCTGTTGACTCTCCAGGGTATCTAGTTCTGTTAGATTAATGAGTAGTGCCCAAATATCTGTATGTAGGCTCATCATAGACACTTGGGCCACACTGAAATCATTTGGCAAGAACACAAGCAGATCCAACATTGCCTTTTCCGGTCCAGACCGCGCTTGTGAGCTGGGGGATGGGTTTTGTCTGGGTTGACCTAAAGATGAGTTAAGACTTGGTATAGGGACCATAGTGATGGATTTGGATACTTATACAGTGGTGTATTGGCATCAACCTGGTCTTATATGAAACATATATGAAAGCTAATGTGATTGTTGAATTTTCCATATATTATGCATGATGCATCTTGGATCTCATTAACATGGGACTGATCACATCAATTGCAGATTTCCTGTTTGATTATAGACTTGAGAGTAAAACATCAATAAAAATACCCAGTCACTGCTTGAGGATGATTTTTGCAACATAATGATGGGATACATGGCAATTGATGGAGATTTAATCATAATGCACGGAAAATCAGATAAATAAAGCTGATTGTGCCAAATTGAATCAAATCATCTCAGCGCAATCCTTTCCAATTTTAATATGACTTACTCATCTTTATGGTCTATTATCATCCATCCCATCAATACCACTGGATTTTCTTTTGACACGCTAGAGGAGATCTATACCAAGCACTGTGGTCCATCTACCCCAATCTACTGAAGGAAATCCCTTGTTAAGCTTCTCTGCTATTACAAGAACTATTGCCCTACACAGTTTCATCCCACCATCTATGGCAACAAAAGTCCTAGAAGCTTTCATTCTCAGCTGACAGCAATGAAGAACCACCTTGCAGAGGGTATGAATGACTTAGAGCAAGCTTGGAGTACTAGGTTTAGAAGCTCCAATAGACTTCCATATCCCAGAGTGCTCAGCAACAGGTTCCATATAAGGAGTATTTTGGATACCTTTTCAGTCAGGATTAACAGACCTTTTAGAGGGGAGAGGCACTTTTATTCTGGCAAGTACAAGGCACACCATGTGAAGTTTCAGGAACTGTCTGACATTGAGGGTAGCATCATCTGGTTTAGTGAGCCATGTGCTGGAAGTAAGCATGACAAAGCACTCTGGGTAGAGAATCAACCAGAATTCAGTAGAGGGGAGAAATGTATGGCAGACTTAGCTTATATAGGAGAGGATTGTCAGAGATTAGGATGTATTACAGCTTATAGGAAGCCAAGGAATGGTGTGCTTAGCAGGAAGCAGAAGCTCTACAATGAGATATTTAATCATTTCAGAGTGAGGGTAGAGCATACATTTGGATATCTGAAGAGATTCAGCATATTGGCAGGTAAATACAGAGGAAAGTCATATGTAGGAGAAAACAGCAGAATAGGTAAAATAGTTAAGATACTTATCAATGCACAGTACATTAACACAGAAGACATCCACTGAGAGAATTGTGTCTGGAGCATTATGAAGAGTAGATAAAGCAAGGAAAGCACTACTCTGAGCAACATAAGTAAAATAGAGTAAAATTACCAGTAACTATAACCTACCACTGGCATGATAGTAGAAATTATAGTGCCAGATTGATCTGGCACTATGTGGCACTATCCAATGGAACAAGTCTAATATGTTAATGAGCACATCTGTCGGTGGGTGTCACTGTACCCCACTACAATGCATCAACTTGGTTCATGGTGCTCTGGCAAAGGAAGCTGGTATATATTGGCCTGACATGTGCTAGTGCATTGGTGTTGCAAGGTGTGGTGAGGAATCCAGTAGAGCATGCTGGCACATTTTCAAAATAGTTGCTGGTGATCCATATTTTTCCTCCTGCATCTCACCTTCTAATTCCTTGAGGTATTCACTTACCCTCTATCTGATACATCAGAGCTGCTGCCTTGATGAGTCCTGTGATATTTATAACAAGTATCAATATCAGAGTTTTAGAGGAATAGGGAGTTTGGCTATTATGGTATTCACTAAAACTTGAACTGATTTTTATTGAGGTTCCAGCAGCTCCTTATATACATTTTGGCAGATCAATGGCTGACTAATTATATTTCCTAGTGTAGTTTGTGGCTGACAACTCATTTGATTGCATCATCACCCAATTAGATCCCACTTAATATATCTATTGCTTTCTGATAGGATCTGCCAATTCATCTGCTGACTAACACTTCTGATTTGATAGATAATGTTGATATACCAATAGGTCAAACATAAAGCTAATTGATGTGACTAATAACTGATCTAACTTAAACATTCAAGCGGTTAATCATTAAATTCTCTCCTACTAGAGTTTAGAGTGTTCTCCTGAGTTCCATGTCTTGTGATACCAATATCTTGATGGTTCAGTATTGTCAGCAAGTCTTGCAGGCTTGAGTCTGTATCTAGGAGCTAAATCTTTGCAGATATTGCCTTGTTTGTTCACTGGTTGGTATATTGCAAATGGACATTTTCTGATGATCTTGAAAGGTCCCATTCATTGTGGCTCAAACTTCTTCTGAGTGATGTTTCTCAGCAATACACAGTTCCTAGATGTCAATGCTCCTGGTGTTATAGTATTATCAAATCTCTGCTCCATCTTTGCTGCACTTTGAGATACTTTGGCCTGTGCCTCTTTGTTCCAGCTGCTGGTGACTACTTAACTAGATGAGTTCATCTTCTAAGGCATCTACAGGCTTTGGTTATGGGAGATCTCCTGAAATCCTTGGTACCCACCCATACACTAAGTAAAATGGCAATTGTTGAGTGGTCTTCTACACACAAACCCTGCAGGCAAAAGGTGTTTGGTCTATATACTTGTCCCTTCTACTGACAGTTCAATTTACATACTTGGTCAGCATTTTTTCAAATAATCCATTTAACTGCTAGGTGGCACCATTAGTTCTAGGGTGATTTTCTGAGGTTATCAAGTGTTTGATCTGTTGAATTTTCAGGTAAGCTTCCAATTTCTTTGCCATAATGTTTGCGCCTATACTGGCTAAAATCTTTGTAAGGCATTGAAACTTAATAAGGATCTCTTGGTAGATGAAACTTGCAGTGACTTGTTCACTGGCTACTGTTGAAATATTGGACTATTTGGTATCATATAGCAGCTAAAAAGTAACTTACCATTTCTGGACTAGTCTAGGTCAGTGTAGGACCAACTTACAGCCCTAATTTTGCCACTTTCTTTAGATCCATGCACCTACAATTATTCCCCTCAAGTCATAATCCGATTAGCACATTTACCAAACATTATGTACTAAACTAGAAACTGTTACAGAATGCTCCTCAGTCTTGAGAAGTTCTCCTTACTTAGTTTTACTGTTGTGTTACTTCTTCAAAGGTATAAATACTGAGCTTCCTTATGAATATACAACAGTTCCACTATTATCACTACTTCTTGATCAGCTCCTTATATTCAAATCATCTTTTGAGTTACAACAGGTACAGCTTTATCCACTGGCCATTTAGTGGCATGGCCAGTTGTTATTAGGATCCAATGGTTGCATTTCCTGGTGGTTGGCGGTGTGGTGATGTAGAGGTACTCCTGGGAGAAGCTACACAACTCAAGGTGTGTGAGGTGTCTGATGGGTGCAATAACCTCTGTATCTAAGCTGCTGGTGTCTTTGTCAATATGTCACTATGGTAAAAGCTCCTGCTTCTCTAGCTTCCTAGGTGCTCCAAGTGTCTCCAAAGGCCTCTGTGTGTCTTGTGCACTACCCTGAAAAGCTCCTTGATGGCAGGTCTGAGATGTACTGTTGAAGGCAGGTGCAGTGATCAACTGCAAATCAATAAGGGAGAAGTGTTACTGATAGAAGGGATGATTTATTGATGAGGGACTGCTTTCCCTTAAATACTTTTCCTGATTGCCAAGTGATTACTAATGACAAGGTTCTAGATGATTCCAGGTATCAGTGGAATTCTTGATGATATCACTATAAGCTAAAAATATGCCAAGAATATCCTGGAAGGTTCTAAAAGGCACATCACATTCAACCAATCAGGAATCAGTAGTCTGAAACCTGCGCAACACTGCGCAACATAGAAATACCATCTATGGTATTGAAATGGTAGGGATGGTAACACAGACCTAGGTCATGTGTCACGGGTACTGACGCAGGTACTTGCCTTATGTAAATACATATACTGATTACAAAGCTGAATAACATCTGGGATAACTAATGCTAATAACTAATCAAGGTAAACATCATATGGGGATAATACTGATAATATGGGCAATAGAAGAATGGGATAATACTGATAAGATAAAATATGGATAAGTATATCATAATGACTATATGAGTAAACTTGTCTGTGGGAGGTATGTTTACCCTACCACAGCGGTCTTCCAATAAAGTCAATCCCATCACTCAAATGGTCTCACAGGCTCTAAGGAAAAGAGTTCAGCAATTCTCTGTTGTTGGCCTTGGCTGATATGGCAAATTGGCATATCTTTACTAGCTTCTCAATATGTTGTTTCATTCAGGGCCACCATTCTCTAGCTTGCCCAAGTATATAGATTCCTTCAATTGCAAGATGTCCATAAACATTGTGTAGCTTGTGTATTATATCCAGGCAAGCAACATAAGGGCAATAGGCAATAGGGCCTCCATCAACAATTTAGTAGACTGTTTCATCTTGTACCACACAATTGCTGGCTTTGTCCTGTATTATGTTCTTGATCTCTTCATCCACCTCATTAGGAATGGCTTGGTCATCCAAGTACTTTGGTAATGATCTAGGCCAATCTGATTCATGCACCAAGTTGAGCTGTGCAACTTGCTCTAGTCTTGATAAGGCATCAGCAACTATATTACTTTTCCCAGGGCAGTAGATAATCTCCAAGTCAAATTGCTAAATGTATTCACTCTATCTTGTCATTCTTCTGCATAGTACCTTCTGAGAAAACATATACTTGGGTGAGATATATCCAGTCTTCACAGTGCACTTGACTCCTTCAATGTAGCATCTCCAGGTCTTCAAGCAGTGTACTATGTCAAGCTTCTCCTTCTCATGCACTTGATAGTTTTGTTCTGCTGAGCTTGAATTCTTGAACTCAAAAGCAACTGAGTAGTCCTTTCCCTCAGGTTCTTAGCTCAATATTTCACCAATTGCATAGTCTGAAGCATCTGTGCACACAGTAAGCTCTTTTCAGAAGTCTGGGACTCTTAAGCTTGGCAGCTTAGCAAGTTCATTCTTGAGTGTCTGAAAAGCAGTCTCACAGGCTATGTACCACTTCAAGGTGTTGTCTTTCCTGAGAATATCAGTTAAAGGGGCTGCAATACATGCCAAGAACTTGATGGATCTTTAATAAGATCATACCATTTCATGGAATGATCTGAGTTCTGATATTTTATGGGACTGCTTTAGATTCTTGATGACTTCAACCATCTTGGGGTCTGAGATCACTCCTGTGCTAGCCGCTATGTGTCCTAGGTGTTCAGCATATTGCTTTAAGAATTTACACTTTGCTAGCTTGCCATGCAGCTTGTTTTCTATTAACTTCATTAAGACCTTTTCAATTTGCACCAAGTGTTCCCCTTTTGTCTTGCTGTATATTAATGTGTCATCTAGGAAGATTACCATAAACCTGTCTAAGTTATCCTCAAAGTCTGTTTGCATCAAGGTCATAAATGTTGCAGGGACGTTGATAAGGCCAAAACTCATGACTAAGTACTTGTAATGTCCACATCTGGTCCTGAATGCTGTCTTAGGAATGTCTTCTGGTTTCACCCTAATGTAGTTGTATCCTGACATGAGGCCAATCTTGCTGAATGTAGTGGCTCTATTGAGTTGGTCCAAAAGCTCATCAATCCAAGGTATGGGGTACTTATTCTTCATAGCAACATAGTTGAGGGCTCAGTATTCAATGCTTATCCTAAGTGTTCCATCCTTCTTTTTCACACAAAGTACTTGTGCTCCCCAAGGTGACTTGCTGGATCTGATATATCCTTGCCCCAATAACTGGTCTGTTTGTCCATTCATTGCTTCCAACTTTGAAGGACTCATTCTGCAAGGTATCTTACTCACATAAGGGCTATCTCCTGTGCCAATGGCATAATCCATGTCTCTGACTGGCAGCAGGCTTATGTTGAAATATTAGAGAGATATATTGGAAGTGAATTGGTGAATTAGAAGATTTACATGATATTCACTTGATGTTTTATTGAGTTGCAACATGATATTTATACTTATTGCAGAACTACGTAAATGTGACTATTTGGTCATTATTATAGGAGTCTCAGGAGTACATGTGCCAAGTTTCAGCTCATTTGGACAAGTTTCAGATTTTCCTAAAATTCTATACTTCTCTAATTCCTAATAATTAGTAAATATCTTACGAACTAATCTCCATGTTGATAATCTGAAATAGATCATTTCACTAAGTGCTAGTTCATAATATATAAATAATTAGGTGGACTCCTAATTATTTAAACAGCTTAAAGCTCATTTGGAAACATGTCTGCATATTAGACTTGTTCTGTTGGATAGTGCCATATTGAGCCATGAGTGCCAAATGATGCCATAGTGTGCCAGGGAGGCTAAGTGAACCTATACTTGGTCACAGTGTGTGAAACATAGATCTGAATCTTTGTGCAAAGCAGCCCCTGTGTTTCACCAATTGTGTTGGAGAAAATCCATTTTTTGACCTTTTTTTTGTGTCAATGCTGTGCAGGATGTGTAAGAGCACAAAAGGATTGAAAATATGCATCTGGTACTCCATACCCATGGCACTCTGAGTCTAGCTCCTGTGGCTTGTAACATGTCACAAAAATGCATGGCACTATCTTGGTCCACTGGTACTATCTAGCACTATAAGTGCTTTGTATAGATCTTACTTTATGGCTAATAATTAAATATAGTGCCAGTTAGTACCAGTGGACCAAGATAGTGCCATGCATTTATGTGACATGTTACAAGCCACAGAGGCTAGATTCAGAGTGCCATGGGTATGGGGTACCAAATGCATGTCTTCAGTTCTATTGTGCTCTTACACATCCTGCATAACATTGATCTGCAAAAAAACGTCAAAAAATGGATTTTCTCCTGCATCAAAGGTGAAACACAGGGGCTGCTTTGCATGAAGATGCAGATCTATGTCTTACACTCCATGGCCAAGTATAGGCTCACTGGCCTCTCTGGCACACCATGGCATCATTTGGCACTCATTGCTCAATGTGGCACTATCCAATGGAACAAGTCTATTCCTTCAAAAGAGTTTGAACCTCCTGGGGTGCTGCAGTAGAGGAATTCTCCTTTAATACTGCCATGAGGAACAGCTGCGTCCCATTACTAAGTGCTCTATAGAACTGTGTCTTGCTAAGTTCACTTGTTTCCCACATACTGGAAATGACCAAGTGGAACTCCAGTCTGGCAGGTAAAAGCTCATAGCTTGTGTTGATCTTCTGGATCTGAGTTGCATGGGTTCTCTAGTTGAATGATGGATTGCAACAAAATAGCTAGGAGATTGGAATGGATTTTGTGTCAAGTTGATTCCAGCTCTGAAGGCAAATGCTGTGATATGTACTCATGTAATGCTCCCAAGTCAATCATGAATTTGGCAGGTACTCCTTTGCTACTCTATTAAAGTGTATTTGCTTTCTTTAGTTTGAGGTAATTTAGGATGGGTATTCTTCTGTCATATGGCAGGTGAGTTTGTAGTCTTCTTCTAGTTCATCCTCTATGTTACTTTGCACTGTGGACATATGGACTCTTTGGTATCATTCAGAAGCTAAAAGTCAACTTAGCAATTCTGGACTAGTCTTGAACACTGTAGGACCAACTTACAGCCCTAACTGTGCCACTATCCTCAGTTCTATGATCCTATGATTATTTGGCTAGAGTCAAGATTAAATTTGAGCTATTATTAAACATTATGGACTAACCCAGAGACTATTCATAATGCTCCTGAGTACTGAGAAGCTGTCCCTACTTAGTGTTACAGTTCTATTACTTCTACAATGTTATAAACACTGAGCTTCTTTTTGAATAAGTATTAGTTTAATTATTATCACTATCTCTTGATTGGTCAATTATGTCCAAGTCCCTTCTTTCTTATATCCAAAATTGCTTTCTAAATTGCAACAGGTTTTGAGCACCAATTGCCCTAATCAAATCTAAAGACAACTTCTGGCAGCAAACAGAACAACACAAACAAGTTACATGTCATGGAGTGGTTTGATGGGAAGATCAACAAACTTTGGTGAATCAAGATGCACATCCACCTTGAGAAAAAAAGCTTTGGAATATAGGACCAGGAAGAGCAGTTGAGCCTAAAGGAACAGCAGAAGAAGTGGAAAAGCTTCAAGGTAAGGAGAGAAAAGCCTTTAATGCCATATATATCACTGTGCAAGATATAGTTGTTGGACAAATTCATGCCCCTAAAACTACCAAAGCAGCATTGGAATCCTTGGAGAAGACCTTTAGAGGAAAGTCAATACCAAGCAAGCTTTATATAAGACAAAATTTCTTCAACATCAAAAAGAAGCCAGATGATTACATGCTACAGATCATTACTAAGGCAGAGTGACTTGCAGAAGAACCTTGCAGTATCAATGCTGGTGTACATGATGAAGAAAAGTGACTCTGTCAGCCCATCAGCTTACCAGTGAAGTATGAGCCACACATACACATTACAAATGCGGAAAAGACAATCTGACTTTTGAATAAGTCAAAGGAAGACTTCTCCATGGCAAACCCAGACATAATGAGCAAGCAGAGAAAATTCAATGGTAATGCTTTGTTAAGCTCAGAAAGGCACACAGAAAAGAAGGAAAATGACAAAACCAAAGAAAACCTTGTTGCTGTAGCCACTGTTCAAAGCCAGGACATTGGGCCAGAAAATGCAAGAAGAACCAAGCAGACAAAAAACAGTAACTAGAGCAGGCAAACCATATCATCACTGATAATCAAAACTTTGCAACTGAACAAGAGAGTGCAAGTAACCAAAGTAATGAATGGTACATTGACTCTGGAGCATTACTGCATATTTTCAGTATTAAGGAGTGCATCAGTAACTCAAAGGGTATTTGTAAGAAAGGTTTATATGGGAGACAACTCTCAACTAAAGGATACTGCCCGTGGCTCTATAGAGCTAAATACAAGTGATATCTATATATGCAAGTTGCAAAGCAAGACAAGTGTACTTGAATATGTAAACATTGCTGAAATTGATGA
>MCFE01001276.1:0-11336 GCA_002104905.1 Basidiobolus meristosporus CBS 931.73 | reverse complement strand
CTAACCCTAACCCTAACCCTAACCCTAACCCTAACCCTAACCCTAACCCTAACCCTAACCCTAACCCTAACCCTAACCCTAACCCTAACCCTAACCCTAACCCTAACCCTAACCCTAACCCTAACCCTAACCCTAACCCTAACCCTAACCCTAGCCCTAACCCTAACCCTAACCCTAACCCTAACCCTAACCCTCTGTTCCTGTTCAAGAGCAGGATCCTGTTCCACAGAAAAGCTACTCCAGTGTTTTACAGAACAACTGGATAGTGAACTCTGTTCCTCCCAGAAAACCTGCTTCTACTGCCTTGTCCCAGATGACCTCAGTTCCTGCTTCAGTTTCTGCCTCTCCACCTGCACCAGCTGCCACCACCTCTACAGTCACCTCAGCTATACCTCAGACTTATGCAGGCAAGGTTCTAGCAAGAATTATCAACACATCCAGCTCCAGTACCATTCAGCAAGACACATCAAGAAAACCCTCTACTGAGAATGTGGACTCCAATCTGACTACTGCAGCTCCATTGCAACACAGAAGGACTTACAAGCCCCCAGCAAACCTACCACCAGCTTCTACCTGGACTGTGGTGTACTTGAAGCAAGTTCCCTGGACTCCCATTTCCAACATCAGGAAAGCATTCAAGGCATGCAATATTCAGCTCTCAAGAATTGTCAACCTGGCCTGGAGAAAAGGGAAGATTCTGGAGGTTATCCTAGACCAAAACATTGCTGACCCATTTGTTGCCTTTGTGGAGAAGAACCTTAACTGGCTGAAAACTGACTTCAAGATAGTGCCTGAAGAATCTGAATCCTCTGACTCTCTACTGTTCAACAAGCCTCCAGCCCATGTTGCCATTCTGTCTTTCTTTGCTGCCATCAAGAGACAAGCCCCCTCCTATGATGTGGCATACTTCCTCAAGAATCATGCCATTTCAATCCTTGCTGACTTAAGTGATGCACCATTTGAAGAGCTCTGGGACTCTGCAGGTCACATTGTCAATGCTACCTCTGAAGAAGCTACAACCTCTGCCTGACTACCTGAAGTTCTGTTGCTTAACTGCAACAGCATACAGCCATCAAGACCAACTCTAGAGAGACTTCTTTCAAGATTTTCCCTCCTGTGTTTGATTGATGTCCAGCTACCCTCTATACTTTTGACTAATCTATATTACTTTTCTACTCCTAGAACAAAGAATACCTCCTCTATCTGCTTCATCTCTTCTACCATCAATACTCCTCAGCTCTGTGTTCCTCTTTACTCCCCTTACTGTGCTGCTCTCCAGTTGCCAACTATCAGTCTGGTGCTCTGCTATCTGCCTCCAAGTCTTGCCCTTCAGGAAGTGCAAGTTATATGCCAGAAAGTTCAGCAATACCAACAATCTATATCAACGCCTGTTATCTTGCTTGGAGATCTCAACATTCCCCATCCTGAGAACAAGACTACTCTGACTGCAAGAATGAAGCCAAGGTCTACATTCCTACTGAACTTCCTGAGAGAAAGCCATCTGCTAGCACTAGGTGCTCAATCTGAGAAAAGATGTGTTGACTGGATCTGCCCTTCTGCTGCTGCCCTCTACTTTGTGAATGAAGTCAAGCAATTCTCTGGAGCTGAGCTAGGATCCTTGAGAGCCTCTGACCACCCAGCCTGGTCCCTTTCTATGCAACCAGTTGTGAAGAAGAAGCTGCCAAAACTTACTGTGCTCACCCACAAAGCTACCAAGAATCAGAAGAAAGACTTTGGGAACTACTTGAAGCTTGCCAGTTTGCTACTTTCTCTGCCAGATGATCTCAACTATGCCTGGCTCTTTGTGAAGCATCTGATTCTGGTGTCTGCCTCCCTCTCACTGCCATGCAAGACTACTGCTGTTACCTCAAGAAAATGGGAATCCATTGTTTCAGCCCTGCAACAAAGCTACCTGAGTTTCCCTAACCCAAAAACAGAGAAACTCCTCCTGACAGCAATACACCACTCCAAGGCAATTCACCACACTTTGCATACTCAGCTCTGGGATCATATTATGAATTCCTTGCCTCTGCAATCTTCCAACTCTATAACAAGAACAGTATCAAGACTCTACAGGGCAATGAGGCCCTCTTCCAGGAAGTTACCTTCAACAGAGCAGCTGGCTAACATCTTCTTCTCTACAAAGCAGTACTCAACTCCTGGCTTTCATCCTAACTTCAAGACTCTGCCCATTCCACTTGCACTTGATCAAAGGAGAATCCATAATGTGCTCAAGAGGCTTCCCAACTCTACTGCTCCAGGTGTGGACACAATCTCTTATGAGCTTCTGAAGACTAGTACCAAGGCCATGTCTGCACTTCTGCTTCCACTGTTTCAGCAATGCTCAGCCCAGCTTTCTACTCCTGAGGAATGGTCCTTTGCAAATGTTCTGCCACTGTACAAGGGTAAAGGAAAGCACCTGGATCCTAGCTCCTACAGGCCAATATCTCTGCTGCCCACCTGCAGAAAGGTGTTTGAGCTTCTGCTTGCTCAGGAGCTCTACTCTGACTCTCTCAAGTTTCATCCTGCACAGTTTGGCTTTGTTCCTGGCCTCTCCTTGGAATATGCAGTCATACTTAGCCAAGATCACTCTCTCCAGTGCAAGTATCCCTCAGTTCTGTTTGATATTACTAAGGCCTTTGATTCAGTTGACAGAAATCTGCTTTGGTCCAAGTTGCAATGCTTCTCCAGTACCTCTCTCACCCTCCTTGTCAGGTCTCTGTTTCTGGATCCACAAGCAAGAATTCTGCACCCAAGTGAGCAATCAGCTGTGTTCTCAGTTCCTAATGGAGTGGTTCAAGGCTCTGTGCTTGGTCCTATACTGTTTGCCATCTTCCTGAATGATTTCCCAAGACTCTCAGCTGACTGCCTGGTTACTCTCTTTGCTGATGACATCAGAATATCCTCCTCCAATGTGCAACAAGACTCCCAGACCATCCACCAGTATCTGCAGAAGAATAATCTCCAGCTTTCCATTGCAAAGACAGTACCTTTGGGCTCTCCCATCAACTTGGAGAACTCCACTCTACCTGCTCAGGTTTCTGCTACATATCTTGGCTTTCCTTTCCTTCCTACTGGACTAGACTCTGGAGCACACCTGAAGAAGAGAATTATCCTGGCAAGACAGGCACTCCACAAGCTACTGGCTGTTACTCCTCCTACAACTTCAGCTCCAAGCTGCCTCCTTCTACTCAAGCAATTTGTCTTCCCTGTCCTGGAATTTGGCTTACCACTTCTCTCTCTTACTTCTAGAGACTGCACTAAGCTTGACAAGTTTGCAGTATGGTGCATTACCTCCTTGGTGCCTCATTTGCCTGAATGCCCCTACAGACATGCTATTCTTGGTGCTTTTGGGTTTATGCCCTACAAGATCAGACTTCTCTACCTTAGAACCAGATTATACCTCAGACTTCACAACTGCAACAACCCACTGATTAAGGCCTGGAAGAGAACACACCACACTACACCTGACTCCTGCTGGAGAACTATACTTGGAGATCCTGAAGTCAAGAAGTTTGCTGAATTTATTCTGCAGTCAGAAAAACCCAAGCTGGCCTACCTGAAGTACTTGACAGACCTTTGGCAGCAATATCTGCAGCAGCACACTCCCTTTATGATGAATATCAATCCTTATCACATTCCCCTCATTAATGTTGTTCACAAGTCATTCTTACCTCTCTTGCTACCCCCCTTCCCACTGAACAGTGTGTTGAGCACTGAAGAACTATCATCACTTCTTATTAACTTACCTACAAATTCCCCTCAGCTACACACTCTTGTATCAAAGCTACAACAGTAGCGCTGGCTTCTTTGTTTCAACTGAAATAAAGATTTCACCTGTTGGTGACTGTCTCCCCCCCTAAGTGCTAACCCCTAACCCTAAGACCTAGCTAACTAGGAAATATAGTACCACTCAGCTTCTCAACTCTCACACCTGGCTTACCAGGAAGATATCTCTCAGACCTAGCTTTCTAGGAGTTACTTCAGATTAACTTGGCTTCTTTAGATACTTGTCATAAGTAAATAAAGATTTCACCACTTGGTGACTTTCCTCCCCCCTAACCCAAGCTGGCCTACCTGAAGTACTTGACAGACCTTTGGCAGCAATATCTGCAGCAGCACACTCCCTTTATGATGAATATCAATCCTTATCGCATTCCCCTCATTAATGTTGTTCACAAGTCATTCTTACCTCTCTTGCTACCCCCCTTCCCACTGAACAGTGTCTTGAGCACTGAAGAACTATCATCACTTCTTATTAACTTACCTACAAATTCCCCTCAGCTACGCACTCTTGTATCAAAGCTACAACAGTAGCGCTGGCTTCTTTGTTTCAACTGAAATAAAGATTTCACCTGTTGGTGACTGTCTCCCCCCCTAACCAAGAACACTTAGCCTTGTGGTTATCCCTAACCCTTCCATACCCATGGTTGTGGGTTCAAATCCTGGATCCAGCAAAATTTGATTAATAAATTGATGTGTGCTCATTGGGAGATGGCTTGATCAACCATTGGGCAAAGTAAAGGCTCTGATTGGCTGAAATCCTTGAAATGCTAATTGGCCAGATTTGCCTAGTAAATTTGGCCAGTGATCGCCCAGAAATTCATCTCAGTTCCCCCAGTCTACTGGCCTTTCCAGCCACAATCCAGCTACCGTAAACCAGTATAACTTAGCTCAGATATATTCAGATTCTCACTTCTCAGGCCTGGCTTTCCAGGAAACCTCTCTCAGACCTAGCTAACTAGGAAATATAGTACCATTCAGCTTCTCAACTCTCACACCTGGCTTACCAGGAAGATATCTCTCAGACCTAGCTTTCTAGGAGTTACTTCAGATTAACTTGGCTTCTTTAGATACTTGTCATAAGTAAATAAAGATTTCACCACTTGGTGACTTTCCTCCCCCCTAACATCCCTAAAACCTGTTGGGGTATGGCTACTGCGTACTTTCAAAGTGCGTTAGGAACTCATGTAAAACTATCATGATGAAAAATAAAAGCACTTTTGTACCATGTGGCTAAGTTTTACAATTCCCGCGGGATACATGTGTGCATAGAACATAAGTAGTAGTTGCGATGGTGTCAAATAAAGTTTCTATTATAGCCATAATATATATTGAACTTTGGGATACACTTTATATTTGGTAAAAGCAATTGGGTTACAGAAAATTTGTATTGGCCATGAATTTTTTATCATATTAGGGCCGCGCAATTTATGGTGCCCAAAGCTTATCAAAATATGGGATTGTGGTCAGATTGGGATGAATCCCATTAATTATTAGATATACATTAAAAATAACAATTTATTAATTAAATAGTCATCAAGACTTATACAGAGCATATGGACAGTATAGGGAGACAAATATTGGGCCAGACATGCCCACTATATGAGCAGACAATGTGCCAATTGTAGGGTAAAAATATTTATGGTTAGGGTGATAAGGGTTAGAAGGAGGAATTCTAACCCTAAGGGACCAGAACCAAGAATGAGAGAAAAGTAATCCAACGGGAATTTAAAGAGTATGGGAGCAGTATGGGGGAATGCATCCCCCAAACCCCCTGCTTTTTTATTCTCTAGGGGACTGCGTCCCCCAGACCCCCTGCTCTTCTAACCTTTTCCTAGCCCTTACTATAACACCTACACCCTCTCTCAAAATGTCTCTGACCAGTTTTACTGGGAACCTACTGACCATGCCTTTAAAGAGTTTCCTGATTCTCCAGTTTACAAGACCTTCTCATTAGAGGAATCTCTGATCTCAAGATTCACTTCACTTATCAAAAACTCCCCTTCACCTGCTGTTACCCACTTCCTCAACGATTATTATATCTCTCAAGCTTATCTACTTCACTCCCCCATGAACCTGAACTCCAGTGTACTCTGGGATACTGCCTTAACTTTAGCTTAGATTTATTCATATTCAACTTAGTGTTTACTTTGGGAATCTTCTATTCCCAGCTGGCTTCTTTATTTGTTGTTAGACTTGTCTGTAATCAAATAAACATTTCACCTACCTTGGTGACTTTCCCTCCCCCTAACACGCTTCATTTTGGTTTACATTAAAGCTTTGGTGAAATGTATATTATATATTGATATTGTAGATTTGGTTTATGATTAGATGAGCTAACTCTCTGTATTCTAAAATAAACTACATATATAAATACCTATATGTAATGACAACTGATACTAAATACTAACCTGTGGAAGGACTATCATTGCAATTGTGAGACATTTCTTCTGCCTGCTTAATCAAATCATTCAACTGATCAGCTGTTAATTTATCAGCCTCTGCCTCATTGTTCTTCATCTGTTCATAATCTAAGTAGGCAACCCAAAGAACTTGGTAATGTGGCATGGTTGGATCCAGTTGTAGATGAGTACAAAACTTTTCAATTGCAATTGTCCTCTGTCTTCAAAGATGAACCAATTGCTCTGCCCCTCTTCTGCAGACCTCTTGTAAGTGTGTTATACTTCCAAAGGTTGATTTAGTAGTAGTAGTATCTGTTTCTTCATTTGTAGTTACATCACTACTAGCGCTATTTGATTTCTTTTCAGGTGCTTTACCACTAGAGGCTGATTTCCATGTAATACTATTCTTAAAGAGCAAACCTCCTCTTTGTGTAGGGAGATTTGCATAATGATCTTGTACTCTTCAGCTCATATCTTGATTTGTATTATCTTGGCTGATTGTTTTCTATCTTCTGAATGTCAATATGAACCTTATTTATACTACTTTATTAAACTTTTAATCACTGAATAACATCAAAGTCTACATTGCTTCATATGAAACTGGCTAACCCTGCTTATTATAGATATTTCTTTATTTTCTAGTCAACTCTGACTGATACTCTAGCCATTTCAAATATTTGCTTTAATCTGGGCTATTATCACTGCTACTTTAAACCAACTTCATTCTTAACATATTATTCCACATTCAATTGTAAGTTTTTCAATGTCAATTGCTGATTCATCTATCTGCAAACTATCTGATGTATCTACAATATAATAATTATTATTTAAGCTAACCCTCTGGTACCCAGAAGTATAATAAATACTTTATCAACTACTCTGTTATATACAAGTCACTCCAATCATAAATGTTGAACATGGTTATGATTTTCTGAAGCAGTTTAGCACTGCACACTTGTTTTTTTTCAACTCTTGTAACACCCAATCATTTGATTTAGCTTTCAAAGAAGCATAATCACCAAACTAATTTGTTGGGTGATTCTGGAGTTACATATGCAATGCAGATTAGATGTGCTCTCAATTTTCTGTTTGTTCATGGTGCAAGATTTCTTGTACAATTGAATGCCACATGGTTGTTACTCTGCAACTTGTGTTTTGTGTAGCTGGTATATCTATAAGAAATAAAGTGATATTCTCCAGGCTGTGTATGATGCACAGGTTAAATGTGTTATAAGTATGTAATTCTACCAACTTATATTATCATACACTGGATAATAAAAATATCTTAATTATTATATATTATGTGGTCATTTTTCACTATAAAATTGTAGGAAATATTTTTGAATTGGGCTACTGAGAATTAACTCAATTCATCAATCCATGAGTAACATTAGTCATGTGCATATGGTTGCCCAAAAGTAATAATGACCACTGTTTAACAAAATAACAATTGGTATTATTTATTATAACTTTTTATGATGTTTTCAATAAATAACATTGTTCTTGTTAATATATTTATTTTCAAATTTTCAAATATGAAATACTTTTATTAGTAGATATATTAAGAGGCTTACAAATTGCTTGTATTCTAAATATTTAAAGAAAATAATATTGAATAGTGTAAAAAAGATAATTAGGCTATGAACATCAGAAAGTTCCTTATTTTTGTAATAAATTTTATTGTGATATATATAACTTGAGTAAAAAATATTTAACCTGATATATAATGATACATGTCTTAAGTAAGTTATAACATATATAAATATGCATTAGCAAAGAGCTAGACTTTAGCAATGATATATAGTAAATAATATTTCTTTTCTATATATTTGGTCTAAAATTTATAGGATAATTGATTTTCAGTTTTTTTATTTCAATATTGATAAAGGGCTTAAAGGATAACAATCAATGGTGAGATAGTAAGAATACTCATTGAGCAAAGAATAAGTTTCAATATTTATGGTAATTTGAATAAAAAATGAAAAATGAAAAAAAAGTGTTTAGGGTTAGGAAAGGTTAGGATAAAATTAAAGTAAGGAAAACAGAGGAAATTGAAAGGAATCTTACTAAAGAAAGAGCAGTATGGGGAATTGCATCCCCCAAACCCCCTGCTTCTTTTATTATCTGGGAGACTGCGTCCCCCAGACCCCCTGCTTTCTTACCCTTTGTAGCCCTTACAACTACTCCTATACCCTAACCCATCATCTCATATGTGAAGCTATAGAAAATAACTTAGTCAACTTAGTTTACTGTCCTTCAGCTGAAATGAGTACAGACATAACTACAAAACCATTAGCTAAAGACAAGTTTGAATATGTTAGGTCAAAATTAGAACTAGTCAGTATGAACATTTAGTTGAGTGGTGTGTTGTAGAAATTTGTGATTCCACCTAAATGTTCACCTAACTTAGTCACTTAGATCATTACCTACAAATCTTGGAGAATACCTGACCAAATTCCTTATTGGGATTTACTTGTAATATTTTTCACCAAAATATCTGGTACCCAGAACATCAAAATTCTCAAGGTTGCCCAAACAGCCCAAACCTTGCACACATGTTCTTGGGCCCTCGCAAGCCTATTCTACGTGATTGTAATGCCAAGACCATGTAAAAGTATAGATACTACTTTTACATCCAATAATTCATTAAGTGAAAACCACATAATCTACTTGTTCTCCATATCACTGCCAATAACTCCAAGACTCTTACAACAGGAGCAAGATTGCAACAACGTTGATGATGTTTAAATTTATACCGCAGAGGTCTATCTTAATCCTAGCAAAGAGATTGTCTATGTAGAGTTCCCAGCAGCTAAAGAAGTCATTGGCGTCCATCCCTACCAAAAAGGTATTAAAAGCCATGTTCACCTATTTACCGTGTCAACCGAAAAGGTAGGATACTGGTGCATAATTGCTTCATCCTTGTAAATGGTACTATGCCAATAAAGCTTCCATCTACTTCTTGTAGTAATCATGCTATGTCCTCTTAACTGCTTCATTTAGTTGCGCTTAGGGTGAGCTGAGCTTTAGTGTATTTGAATGGTCATATCCATTTGAAGCGGAAGCAAGGCATCACCCAGGTAGAGATAGTCAAGTCGTTTTTTTATAATTCTATGATTTATTTAATTTCTATACAGTTATAATAAGAAACACACTTGAATAATGTCTATTGCGACCTTTACAATTAGTGCTCGAAACAAACTCGGAGAATATCTAATACACCCATGAGATGGCATTCTCGGGCGCCTCGTCAGGTACAATATCATTGATGCTGTCATGGAACTTCTTCAGCATCGTGCTCTTGATTCCGGTCTTGCGGACATCGTCAGATACTGGAACAATGGTGTTGCCATTGTTCTTGATGCACACCTCCTCGCCATAGCAGTTCCAGTTGCTGTAGTAGCAGTAGAGTCCGGCCTCGTCCGACTGTCCATAGGTGATGTAGACCTGCATATCGGTGGCTGTCTCGAAGTTGTAGCACTGGTTGTAGTTGTAGTAGTTGTACGAGGCTTCGTACAGGTCAGTGAGGCTACTGCCTCCTTCTTGCAGGCCAATCAAGTTAGCACCGGTAATGAAGTCGGAGACACCAACAGTGTAGGGGGTCTTGTTCAGGTATTCTGTAACGATTGCAGGCACAGACTGAATTATAACATCGGTTGAAGAACAAGCATTTAGCCCAATTTGGCTCTGTTGTTCTTGGGTGAGACCGTCGCAGCAATCAACAGGAGCGCCAGCCGCAATACCCAAGAGGAAGGTAGCGGTAGCCAAAGCAGCGAAGAGAGACTTGATGATTTGCATTTCGTCAGTTGGAAGTAGGTTGGGTTGAAAGATTTTTCTGAGAGGTGATATTTATATGTTTGTGTGTGCCTTGCCTGATAGTATAGATTATGAGAAGCAAACCCTAGAAATACCGTATTCAAATAACACCTAATAATTGATCAAGAATAACGCTCGGTAACGAATAAGAGGTAAATGACCACTACCGGATATAGATAGGCTACCGATTGGAGTGGCTAGATTTACAGATTAAACATTGGAGTGAGATTCTTTACGGGGCAACAGTTTGCACCTATTTCATGACTCTGGACTACGTTGAAATTTTGCAAGGATTTTTCGGAATACTATCAACAAACCTAGCGCTCAAAGTTTTTCAGAATTCCTATGGAACTAAAAATTATGATAAGTGCTCGGGAACTATCAACTACGCGCTGGAAACATCTATCTCTTTCCAAATGGTTAATGGCTTGTGAATTTCACACACTGGCACAAATCAAGTATGCATCGCTAAATAATTTAGCTTCTGGAAAATATATGATACATGATTGGTTGGATTAGCCAGTTATCCGGTCATTGCCATATATTTTCTTGGAGATCGAGATATTCGAAACGTGCCTATGATACGTTATCATCCAAATATGCATATCAATGGTAATATATAAAGTTAGTCTAAACACCCGATTCGTTCCCGCTGTCTTGTAACTAAATATCCTAAAACATATTTGTGGCTTTCAGAGGCGAATCCCACCTCCTAGCGAGCATCACTAAATTCATACGTGAAATGCTGAGATATTCTTCCAACAGGTCCAAGGCTAGCCACCTCTTCGGAAAATCCTCCATTATATTCGCGACCCATTAGACTGAGCATTACTCTAACAAACATACTTGCACATTTTGTACTGCTCAACGCATTTCTTTCTATTATCAAAGGGTTGGGAACTCATGCGATGCCATTTTTCGCCACCTCTTCGGAAAATCCATCATTCAAGTCGAATTCACTCGCATCTCTATTCTGTATACTACACATATCCTCGTCGCAGGCTTTTCAGTTGGCATAAAAGAGAAGAAAGCCTTTGAGAATTATATGGATGAAGGTTGGGTTGTCAGAGTAGCATGTAAGAAAATGCTGATAATTAAGAGCTTAAGTATATTCCACTACATGTAATCATATATTCTGATAGGGGTTGATATCCTTTGAGAATCCTAGGGTTTGCTAAAAGATAGCACAATATTGAAGGTGCTAGACCCTTCTCACAAGTCCCCCTCACGGAACTTTAAAAAATCAGCAATAAAGTGAAATATTATTTGGTAATTCCTATTCGACCCCATTTCGGAACTCGCTTAGAAATTTAAGCGAGGCAAATTAGTAGTGAG
>MCFE01001275.1:0-11337 GCA_002104905.1 Basidiobolus meristosporus CBS 931.73 | reverse complement strand
TGATCCTTTAGAGAAATGAGCTTCTCTTTTAGCATCATTCTATAGGACACTTCTCTTAACCACCATTTCCATTGTCAGAATTTGTGGTAGGGGCCATCCATCTGTAGAGTAGAGGGCAAAGTATGGGTGTTAGCAGTAGGAAATCAATGTAATGAAACTAGCAAAGAATAGCCTCATGTAGAGATTATAAGAGTAACAATGTATGCAAGTTGGTGTGGCAACTTTCACAAGCCCCAAGAGTGCAATAAAGCTGGGACTTCTTATGGTGGTCTATGTAGTGAGAGTCTTGGAGATATTAGAAGTGATTTGGAAAACAAATATATTATGTGGATTTCACTTAGTGATTTATTGAATGTAAAAGTATTATTTATACTTTTAAATGGATGTGGCAGGAAAGCATACAAAATATGCTTAAGAAGGTCCCAGGAACATGTGTACAGAGCTTGGAGCTGCTAGGGCAATCTTGAGAAATTTTATGCTCTGGGTACCTGATGTTTTGGTCAAAATATTCCAAGTGAATCCCACCTGAGAATCTCATCAAAGTTCTCTAGGATTTGGAGTCAATGATCTAGGGAGTCAAGTTAGGTGAGTATATAGGCGTAATTACAGAATTTACCCCTAAATCAACAAATATTCATAAGAGTATTGTGCTTCAATAACCAAAATACCAGTAGGACAATAATAAGCAATTTACCCTTGAAAAATTCACAACAAAATATTGGCAAGATGGCAGTAGAATACCATATGAGAGCCAAGTTTGATATATTTCATAGGGGACACACAGAACAACCAAGATACATATCATACTAGAAGAATCCAAGTCAATAGAGAGGAATTCTTGATGAGTGTTTCTACAGAGCCCTTGATCAAACAACAATAAGTTTACTTAACTGCTAAGTGGTATTTTATATTAGCACTTGTATATCACTTGTTGAATGTTGAAACCTGTAGTAAATCAACCAAATGGATGTAATGCTTTATGGTACTTAGTCAGCCATTTACAAATAGTGTTGCACGTGAGGGATGAAAGCAGGATCAGAATTCTTGTTAGCCAGCTTCTTGTAAACAAGGCTCTTTCCCAAGGGTATCATCAAATATTGCCATGTGCCCTTCTAGCATCTTACACTTACAGATGCCATCATGGTAAATGTTATTTGAGTCCCAATACAGGGATTGGGGAAACTTCCAAATGGTACAATTTCCTCACCAACAAGTGCAAGTTCACTTTACCCATTAGGTGATCATACTCTTGTCACTGTTCTTATTTGAGCATTGCCTCCTTCCAATTTCTTATTCCAACATTACTTTAATAGGGCAGTACAGGCATGAGTAGTCCTACAGGCAGATAGCAATGGCAAAAGCAGAAAGGGTTGTTAGGACAATAATGTTGGTGCCTATGGTTCTGAAAGCAGTAACAGAGGTATGGAAACAGTAGAAATGCAGCTAGTGCTTATGATTATAGAAACAGTAACGGATATGGTAACGGAAATGGCAGTAATAGAGGCACCTAATAGAGGCGCTGGAGCCTATGATTGTGGAAATGGAGATAATATAGGTGCCAATAGTGCTAGTATTTACAACATTGGACACGGTGGAGATGGTAATGGTGATCGGAGGTAATGGTAATGACAGTAGTGAGGCAATGGCGGTGGTGCAGTTAAAAGTGATAACAAAAATCAGTAGTACTGTGGTGAGGAAAAAATTCAAAGGACTTGACAGGATTTGATCAAGCGAATCATCAAGCTTGAACATCTACCTGGAGAAATGAAAGTTATTAGTCAAATTACAATAGTTAAATAACTACACGCTTAGCTAGCCCTAACCCTAGCCCTAGCCCTAATCCTTGCCTCTGGTACCAGGACCTATACAACACGTCATGTTCTCCCGATAGCCAAAATTGGTACCATTGATACGGTAATATCATTGTCCAAATCTAGCAGCCGCTTAAGAACCGGTGTTAAACTATTTGTTAATCCCGAAACGACGTAAATTGGCTTATCTCGGTACTTCGGCCATGATTGGTGGAATGATCGATCGTCACAAAGGAACATGCTGGAATTTATGAGACGAATCCCGAATTTCTTCAAAACAACTCACCAGAAGTATAAAAGCACACTGGCTCCAAACTGGCTCGACACTCAATATATCCTAATACCACATACACTTTCATTTACTCTTAATCACATAACACGCCATGTCTAAAGCCGTCGGAATCGATTTGGGAACCACCTACTCCTGTGTTGGTGTCTGGCAAAACGATCGTGTCGAGATCATTGCCAACGACCAGGGTAACAGAACCACTCCTTCCTATGTTGCTTTCACCGACTCTGAACGTCTCATCGGTGATGCCGCCAAGAACCAAGTCGCCATGAACCCCACCAACAGTGTGTTCGATGCCAAGCGTCTCATTGGCCGTCGTTTCAACGACTCCGAGGTCCAATCCGACATGAAGCACTGGCCTTTCAAGGTTGTCGAGAAGGACTCCAAGCCCTTGATCCAAGTCGAGTACAAGGGGGAGAGCAAGACCTTCACTCCTGAGGAAATCTCCTCCATGATCTTGTTGAAGATGAGAGAGACCGCTGAGGCCTACCTCGGTGGTGAGGTCAAGAACGCTGTTGTCACCGTTCCTGCCTACTTCAACGACTCTCAGCGCCAAGCTACCAAGGATGCCGGAGCTATTGCGGGTATGAACGTTCTTCGTATCATCAACGAGCCTACCGCCGCTGCCATCGCCTACGGTCTTGACCAGAAGACCAGTGGTGAGAAGAATGTCCTCATTTTCGATCTTGGAGGAGGTACCTTCGATGTCTCCCTCTTGACCATTGAGGATGGCATCTTCGAAGTCAAGGCTACTGCTGGTGATACTCACTTGGGCGGTGAAGATTTCGACAACCGTCTTGTCAGCCACTTTGTCCAAGAGTTCAAGCGCAAGAATAAGAAGGACTTGTCCACCAATGCTCGTGCCCTTCGTCGTCTCAGAACCGCCTGTGAGCGTGCCAAGAGAACCCTTTCATCTGCTGCTCAAACCTCCATCGAGATTGACTCCCTGTTCGAGGGAATTGACTTCTACACCTCCTTGACTCGTGCTAGATTCGAGGAACTCTGCCAAGACTTGTTCCGTTCCACCATGGACCCTGTCGAGAAGGTTCTTCGTGACTCCAAGATTGACAAATCCAATGTCCACGAGATTGTCCTTGTTGGAGGATCCACCCGTATCCCCAAGATCCAGAAGCTCGTCTCCGACTACTTCAACGGCAAGGAGCCCAACAAATCCATCAACCCCGATGAGGCTGTTGCCTATGGTGCCGCTGTCCAAGCTGCTATCTTGTCTGGAGATACCTCTGAGAAGACTCAAGACTTGCTTTTGCTCGATGTTGCTCCCCTCTCCTTGGGTATCGAAACCGCCGGAGGAGTGATGACTCCCTTGATCAAGAGAAACACCACTGTCCCCACCAAGAAGTCCGAGACCTTCTCCACCTACGCCGACAACCAGCCTGGAGTGTTGATTCAAGTCTTTGAAGGTGAGCGTGCCCGTACCAAGGACAACAACATCCTTGGCAAGTTCGAGCTTACCGGTATCCCACCTGCTCCTCGTGGAGTTCCTCAAATCGAGGTCACCTTCGATGTTGATGCCAACGGTATCTTGAACGTGTCTGCTTTGGACAAGACCACCGGCCGCTCCAACAAGATCACCATCACCAACGACAAGGGCCGTCTTTCCAAGGAGGATATCGAGCGCATGGTGTCTGAGGCCGAGAAGTACAAGGCTGAGGATGAAGCCGCTGCCTCTCGTATTTCCGCCAAGAACGGACTCGAGTCCTATGCCTACTCTCTCCGCAACACCATCCAAGACGAGAAGGTTGCCGGACAATTGGAGGCCGATGACAAGAAGAAGCTCGAGGAAGCCATCAACAGCACCATCAGCTGGTTGGACGACAGCCAAGAGGCCTCTAAGGAGGAATACGAAGACAAGCAAAAGGAGTTGGAAGGCGTTGCCAACCCCATCATGACCAAGATGTACCAAGCTGCTGGCGGTGCCCCAGGTGCTGCTCCAGGAGGATTCCCTGGTGGTGCCGCCCCTGGTGGATTCCCTGGTGCCGATAGCAGTGAACCAACTGTTGAAGAGTTGGATTAAACAGCGAGTTTAGAATACTATATTCATGTATTTACCAATGTACACTAGTTATATATCTGATTATTTCATGTAATCTTAGCCTTGTATCTTAGAATAAACAAGTGTCTACAGAAGTTATTCCACTAGCACTGCCAATCAATGTAATTGGGAGAACATATAGTATTGCTGGTGTTCATATTGAAAGTATTTGGGATGACCCCACCACAGGGCTATAACAAAGCTCAAATCCTGTGATTGAGAGGTGTTGATGCGTGTAGGTGTTGTAACAGAAGCTAGGAAAAGTTGGAAATTGTTTGTAAAAATAACCCTTTCTGAAGAAGTGCTATGGAAGCGAAACTGAGTCCCATAGGATGCTCTCATAGCCTGTTAGTAGGCTTAGTTGGCGGCACCAAAAAGTCCAACGAGGGTGAGAAGTTTCACCTGGGCAAGGGAGAAGGGTCTGCCTAGTTATCGGTCAAGATCGAGAGTGCAGATCACTTACCATTATGGTGATGCACTTGATTCTTTTATGCTCCTTTCGCTTGTCACCTTCCTCTTGGGAGCGAAGGTTTTCATCAATTACATCTCGCATCTCCGCCAATGATCGCTCATGTCCGAGTAGATCCTCACTAGATCAGGCTTGTGGATCATATTCCAGTTCCCAACTAAGGGTTCACGAACGAAGACCACAGGCATCTTCACTAAAGCTCGACCGAATATCGCACCGCTGAATGTGCTAATTAGCTCTGTGTACGCACTGGCGCAGAGGCACCTTGGTACAAACCGGTGGTTAATTAACTTCAAACATATGAAACTCGAATGCTATAAGGCGATATAAAAAGAGGTTACGTTTCCAGGTGTTGGTTAATGGTGTGGAAATAAAGCATGAAACTGAGAGTGCAGCCACCTACAACAATCAGCTATGGCCTCCAATCGCGTCGCCCTCGACAGGCCGGGTGGTAGGTGACTCATTCGGAGAGAACACTTACAAATGGATACCACTGTGGAGAATCGCCGACTCATTTCTATACCACGGAGGTAAGCCGCTCCTTGGTGTCGAAGTTGTGTGGTATAGTTAAATAGGATTTATTCGGTATCCAGATTATACGTCAGAGATTCAGTACAATGAATGGGTAGTTGAAAATTATTGCCCACGCGCATTATGATGGGTCCTTGCCGTTGTTGGGAAGGTTGAGGGGCTTCAGGTTGATACTGAGGTAGTGCTTGTCGGGGAGCGCATGGCTGATCTCGCGAACATCCACATTCTGACCTGACACCTTCTCGCCCATCCTTAGCTATGCCTTCACTTCTATGAGGCCTTGAAAACGATTGGATTATGATGCCTTTACAGTATCAGGAAGTGCCATTACCTGCCAAGTTCTTGAGTAGAAATACGGTAATTTCATGAAACACCATGGATTGTAAAAGCACTTGATCAAACATCGTCGCCATTATTTCCACAACGAACCAAGGAATTGGCCAAGCATGGAATCATCAGGGCAATGAAGATTATTGGGTGATTCTGGTTCCAGGGCTACGCTAGCTGTACAGAGATGGAAATGATACACAGTGTTTGAATGCCAAAGTAATCATCGGTTCTAGGCTGCATAGAAAGTATCAGCCAAACTAATTGCAACATTCATGCAGCAACTCATAATCAGTATATAAAGAAGTGATTGGAACATCTATATCCTCACCAGTCTGCCCTCCATGTCCATCATAAAATCCCTACTGTTGATCAGTGTTGCGATTGCTCTTACACACAATCCTGTTGCTAGTCAGGAAGTTGAAAATGGTGGCACTGCTGTTGCCAGTCAGGGGACTACTGATGGTGGAGCCGCGGTACCGGGCCCTGAAGCCGTTCGCTTGGAAAAGCGCTACGGTGGTGGCCCCGCTCTCTTCAGTTCTCATAGCATTGCAGGAAGTGTACCCGTTATTCAAGGCAATCCTCTGAATCTGGGAAAGAGTAGCAAAGGAAAGGAGCATGGGCATGGGCACGGTCACGGTCACGGTCACGGAACTGCTGGAAAACGCGGTCCGCGTGGCCCACGTGGTCCACGTGGAAGACAGGGGAAGCGGGGGAGACAAGGAAAACGAGGAAGACCTGGTAGACCAGGTAGACCAGGTAAAACCGAGATCCATGTTGTAAATCACTCACCTCCCTCACCTCCAACAACTCCTATCCCTGAACCAAAACCTTATTCTGATGATGTTCCCCCGGCCACAAATTCTCATACGGAAGATGGTGCCTCTCCGGCTGAGCCAAATTACTAGTTGCGGGAATAATAAAGAACTGAGGGATTGACGGAAATACATTATAATTACTATGAGCAGCACATCTATTCAATAATACAATCATTTGCCACGATGGTGGTCAAAGATGTTGTTTATCTAAAACATTTCCGAATCTATTTCTCTTTCTCAATGCCACACAACTAGACTTGATACGCATAAATGAGCAGGCATTGAATTGTGGTTGAAAGTATTTGTCTCAGCTCATTGCACCAAGATACTTTGCCTATATGTACCTGACTAGTGATAATACCAGTAGCGATGGTTCTGGAATCACCGAAGCTAGCATGCATTAATAATGGAAATGAAACGGTTCTGGATACGGAATGGAGGTAATGACCAGGATGCTACTGATTCTGACAGTGTTTAAGTAGTCAAGAGCTTGTGCAGAAGCGGAGGCCCGTACTATTTTTTGACTATAGTATAAAGTCGCCTATACATACAAATATAATCCAGTAAACCATACAATGGCAAATATGGGGGAAAAAGGCGTTGTTTACTCAATTCACAAGGCAGGGGGTGAACTACCAATCGTAATTTTGGCTAAATTTGGGTTGATTCTAATAGTTAACACACTGAGCTGTATCTTGGCTTAATGAGACTGAGCAGGAAAAGGAAGGGGCACTTGTTTACATATGGAATACCCCATGTTTGGCTGGTCCATAAGGGGAAAGATGTAGGTTGGTATAAATAGAGGCTCTAGTGAGATATATCAGGGCATCCACTAAGTGCTATATCTCTTTTTATAATAGAATGAAATTCTCCGCTCATAGAATCTTGTGCTTCCTCTCTGGTTTGGCAGCAATCAACGCTGCAGCTTTCGATCAGAGATTGCAAGCTAGAAGCGGTGGGGCCTATGATGTGACGGATGTATTTGGTGGAGGTAATGGCGGTAGTGGCGATTCTAACGACAATGGTGGTAATGGTCATGGAGGAAACGGAGCTGGTACCTACGACTCTGGGAATGGCGGCAGTGATAACGGTAACGGGGGCAATGGTAATGGAGAAAATGGAGGCAACGGAGCTGGCGCTTATGCCTCTGGAAACGGTGGTAATGGCAACGGTAACGGAGATAATGGGGATGGTAATGGTGGTAATGGCAACGGAGGAAATAGAGCTGACGTCTACGATTCTGGAAACAGTAATGGAGACAACGGTGGCGGCAATGATAACGGAGGAAACGGAGCTGGTGCTTACGATTCTGGAAACGGCAGTAATGGCAACAGTAAAGGAGGCAATGGCAATGGAGGTGATCAAGCTGGCACCTATGACTCTGGAGAAAGTGGTAATGACAACGGTAACGGAGACAATGGTAATGGTAATGAAGATGATGGAGGCAACGGTGGTGGCAATGGCAATGGAGGAAATGGAGCTGGCGCCTACGATTCTGGCAACGGCGGTAATGGTAACGGAGGCAATGGCAATGGAGAAAATGGAGATAGTAATGGCAATGGCGGTAATGGAGCTGGTGCCTATGATACTAGAAACGGAGGCAATAACAACGGTGGCGGCAATGGAAATGGCAACGGTAACGGAGGGAACGGTGGTGGCAATGGCAATGGAGGAAATGTAGCTGGTGCCTACAACTCTGGAAACAGTAATGGAGACAACGGTGGTGACAATGACAACGGAGGAAATGGAGCTGGTGCCTATGATACTGGAAACGGTGGCAATGGTGATGGTAACGGGAAAGGAGGAGATGGAGCCGGTGCTTATGGTGCAGGGAATGGCGGCGCAGGTACCGGTAACAGCGATTGTCAGTAATTATAGAGCCATACAATCTAGAACCTGTTTTTATATATAAATTCCATAAATAAAATCGAATATAGCTGATACTCACGACCAGAAGTAATAGTGGCGAAAAATGTGCTAACTACTCAGGATACAAGAAAGCAGTAAATCCCTATCTAAAAGCTGTTCATTGATCTATGGCTCCAATAGACATTTTTTCAAGTTCAGTCGAGGATTCATCGATTTTTTGAATTATTTCCATTCTCTAATCCCTACCCAAGTAGAGGGTAATGTTCCAGAATAATAAAGTTGTCTTAGTAAAATGGTTGAATTATGCACTCAAACTAGAGCTAAATACTAAAACGAGTTGTTTATTTACTCACCTTTCATACAACATTCTTGCGCTATATGGTGGTTACTTTACATATCAGAGTTTAGCAAAAGGTTGCTTGTCGTTTTGGTGAGAGTAATTCCCACTTCTACAATAATATCACTGTATAAATAAATCATTTCTATACGATTGTCCATAGTTTCAGTATATCAACAGAATCTATTCGATTGATGCAAATACCCAGGTGTTAACGAGACTCTAACTCCCGATCCTCTAGAATAGCCAGTAAAACACCACTTACTTGATATGATGCAACTCACCAGCTACGGGGTAGAGGAAGTTAGGGTAAATGTGGGGAAGAAGTTTCTGTTTACTCAATTTGCAAGGCAGGGATGGACTCCTTACGATGATTAACTCATTGAAATGAACAGGAAAAATAAAGGGGCATCAGTGTGCATATTCTTCTTGTCCAAAAGGCTAATGCTGTAAGCTGGTATAAATAGAGGCTCTAGTGAGATATATCAGGGCATCCACTAAGTGCTATATCTCTTTTTATAATAGAATGAAATTCTCCGCTCATAGAATCTTGTGCTTCCTCTCTGGTTTGGCAGCAATCAACGCTGCAGCTTTCGATCAGAGATTGCAAGCTAGAAGCGGTGGGGCCTATGATGTGACGGATGTATTTGGTGGAGGTAATGGCGGTAGTGGCGATTCTAACGACAATGGTGGTAATGGTCATGGAGGAAACGGAGCTGGTGCCTATGGCTCGGGAAATGTCCGCAACGGAAACCAAGGCGATGGAAACGGTGGTAACGGTGGTAATGGAGGTAGCGGAGCAGGTGCTTATGACTCTGGCAGTGGAGATATTAATGGAAAAGGCGGCAACGGCAACGGCAACGGAGGTAATCGAGATGGTAATAGCGGTAACGGAAACGGTGGTAACGGTGCTGGCGCTTACGACTCTGGAAACGGCAGTGGTGGTAATGGAAATGGTGGAAACGGCAGTAACGGTACCGGATACAATAATGGCAATACTGGTAAAAGAAATGCTGGTAACAGGGCTAGCGCATATGACTCTGGAAATGGAGGCAATGGAGATGGAAATAGCGGCAGTAGCAACGGTGGCAACGGGAATATAGGAAACGGAGCTGGTGTTTATGACTCTGAAAACGGAGGAAGCGGAAGCAGCAGTAACGGCAACGGAGTCAATGGAGATGGTAATGGAAACGATGGCAACGAAGCCAGTACCTATGGCTCTGAAAATGGTGGAAATGAAAATGGCGGTAATGGAGATGGTAATGGTAACGGTGCTGGCGCTTATGACTCTGGAAACGGAAACGGTGGTAATGGAAATGGCAGCGATGCTAGTGCTTACGGCGCCGGAAACGGGGATGGAAATGGCAACGGTGGTAGCGGTGAAGGTAAAGTTGGCAATGGAGATGGCAATAACGGTAATGGAAACGGTAGTAACGGTGCTGGCGCTTACGACTCTGGAAACGGCAACGCTGGTAATGGAAATGGAGGCAATGAAAACGGTGGAAACGGAGCCGGTGCTTATGACTCTGGAAAAGGAAATGGTGGTAATGGAGATGACAATGGAAACGGTGCTGGTGCTTATAACTCGGGAAATAGTGATGGTAATGGCAATGACAATTGTCAGTAGCACATAGAGCTATGGTAGAATGATAATGTACTTATAATCCCTATCACCCATTGCCTAATCGATATTACTTCTTAGTGCCATATGGGGATATCTAGTACTATATAGCTATAGGAGTTTATTTATGAAGAATAGGGTTGGGGGAGGGGGAATGACAATTTCGGATACATCTGTACATCATTCTAGAGCCAAAAAGATGTGTTAGCACAACAAGAGTGCTTAGACTTTGTCAAAGCAATAAAACAATACATAGAAGATGAGAGTTACATGGGAAAATGCTCCTGACAAATTCTTTAAGATAGCAAATTGTATGTGATATTTAACACGAGTAAGGGACCTGGTCTTTGACACATGATATAATTTTCTTGTTGCAAATGGTAAACTTCACCAACGACCTGCAGTATTTTCGTAAGCCCTATTGTTAGCAGAAACGTACGTTGAATCTGCCAGCTGCTGCGAATAATATATGCTGGGACAACCTAGTAAGAGGAGAAAGTCGCGGGTTACAAATATTTTATCTTATGCGATCTGTTAGGAGGTACATCTGGTACAGTCGGAATCAATTCAAAATCAGCTTCCTAGTAACTATGGGGGTATATTCCATACAGTATGGTTCTGACGGGTATTGCCTTTTACTTGAGTCGAGGGAAAATATATAGCAATCCTTTATAGCACTACTACACTACAATAAAAGTATGCGTCTGTTACATATACATGGATGATGCTTCATTACTATGGTTCAGGAAAGGTAGGGTTTCAAGTACCCTATCCATGTTTTGGCTCTGTTAGGTTCTATGTATTAGATACTATGTCGTTGGGTTTGGGCTTGTTCCTAATATGGTCTTTAGTACCAAGCCTTTGGGCGCCATATTGTACCAGTTTTGTTATGATACTCAGGTCCGGGTCTCCTAGTTTTCTGGTGTAACAAGGTCTGTCTTTATTTTTAGCGCTGGATCTGCTTTTAACACAATTCCCGATTGCTTGCATAGACTGTTGTCTTAAGTTTACCCAACAGCGAGCATATATTGAAACATCATCACACGGTGACATAACTATATACGTCGTGATCATCTGTATGTTCTGGTCGGCTTTCAGACTATTGTAACAGTTAGTGTTATGAAATCCAGGCCAGTTCCCGTCCTTCTGTTTGGTGTAACAAGGTCTGTCCTTTATTTTAGCGTAGGATCTACTTTTTATACATTTCTCGAT
>MCFE01001274.1:0-11358 GCA_002104905.1 Basidiobolus meristosporus CBS 931.73 | reverse complement strand
ATGGATATCACTGGCCAAATATCAAAGTTGACTGCTTAGAATTTGTCAAGTTGTGCAGAGAATGTCAACTTTACAATATCAGCCGCCATGGATTTCACCCTTTGAGCCCCATCCATGCAAGCCTTCCTATGGATCATATTGCAATTGATCTAGCTGGACCTTTCACCACTAGTGATGATGGTAATCACTACCTCTTTGTAATTGTGGACATCTACACACGTTTTGTCTTCCTCAAAGCTATACCAGACAAGTATGCTGCCACTATTGCACAAGAACTATTCAAGCTCTTCTGCCTTTTTGGATTCCCTAAGGTCATTCAATCGGATAATGGAACAGAATTTGTGAATCACGTGATCAAAGCCCTTTGCCAGAATAGCGCCATTGATCACCGTCTGATCACTCCATATCATCCCAAAGCTAATGGACTGGCTGAAAGACATGTTCAGACCTCAGTGAACATCATCAGGAAATCTATCAAAGGTATCAAGAAGAATTGGGACAAGTACATTCCAACTGTACAATATGCTATCAACACCAAAATTGCCGCTCTACATGGATCAACACCATTTTCCATGATGTTTGGAAGAAGATACAACCACTTTGGAGACTACCAGAATACAGAGTTAGCAAGTTTGAATACAGATAAGCTAAAGAACCGGCTTGAGTACCTTACCAACATTGTCTACCCTGCTATCAGTGCCAGAAGTAAGGCCTCTCAGCAAAAGATGACTTCAACGTACGCCTCAAGACACAGGAACAGCAGCTTCCCAGATGGGTCATATGTCATGACACTAGATTCAATCTGGCAATCTAAGCTTGACCCCAAGTATGAAGGACCATTCAAGGTTGTCAGACGCACTACTGGAGGATCTTATGTACTTCAGGATAACACTGGAGCACTGCTACCCAAAAACTTTCCACCTTCTTCACTCAAACTTATTTCTCAAGACCCAGTAACTTTGGAATCCTATGAAGCTTGAAGCTATTGTGGACCATGATGGAGAAGAACCAAATTGCCTGTATTTAGTCAAGTGGAAAGGCTATGATGCCAAACACAACACCTGGGAACCTTACACCAACTTTGATGATGTTGCCATTATTGATCAGTATTGGAGCCGCAGAGGTACCCAGAGGGTATCAAAAAACTCCTCTTCCGGAAGGAAGTGATGTTGTGCATCAACATTTAAAACTTAGCCAATTTTACTCCGTTTGAAAATCTAGTACCCTAACTGATTTTCCCTAACCCAAACATAACAAATCCCAGTTACAGTTTATTTTATCCCACCTCAGAATCTACTTTTAGCTATCACACCTGATCTATTTTCAAATGGTCATTATGTTATCAACATATCTGCCAAGCCTTCCCAGGTGATTAGTCATCTGAGATCTATCCAACCACGGTGCAGTTGCCAAGACATCAGTTGATTGATGATGTAATTTTCATTTATCATATGCACCTATGAACACCCAAATTGATTTCAATCAATCCAGTCCCTTGGCGCTTACTAATTCAACTTGACCAGAAAAGTATAAATAAAGTTTACTGAACCTTTTGGTTTAGTGTGTGTCTCAACAAAATTAAGATTCTGTCTCAGCAAAAATAAAGAATCCAACAATTCCGTTCTAGTTTCTATCCCAGCCTAGTATATCTAGCACTCCAAAGAACACCAAGCCTAGCCTGCCTAGCAAACAAATATCATTTATAGCCAATCCAGCTATATCCAAGACCAATATTAGATCAGAATCTTTCTGCTAATATTTCCGCCACTCTCTGACAATTCTAAGATTCTGCACTTAATTGTCCCTTTGGTTCAGTTAAACCATTCAAGAGTTTTATTACACTTTCTCTTGGATACAACACACACCAATAGAACTTTTACCAATATCAAGAAATTCCAATTAAGAAGGTTTCATGGTGACAATAGTACACTTGATGCAGTGGGAGAAGGAACTATCCAAGTAAACCTTAGAAGCAGTGAAGGAAGCCATACACTGACCTTTAAAGAAGTACTCTATGTACCAGAAATAGCCAAGAACCTACTCTCTGTAAGCAAGGCCACAACAGAAGGACTCAGTTTCAGTTTTGACAATTTTGGATGCAGGATCACTGATCAAAATGGTGCTCATATTGCTTTGGGCATCAGAGATCAGAATCTATACAAGTTGACTTATATTCCATCATATCTGGAAGCCAATATAAGTAACTTAAATGAAGAAACACCAATGCTTTGGCACAGGAGATTTGGGCACATCAATTTTGATTATTTGCGCAAAATGATCAAGGATCAGCTAATTTCTGGAGTGAAAATTGATCCCCCAGCTGCTTTGGAGCACTGTGAAGCCTGCATATATGGGAAACAAACCAGACAACTGTTCAAGAGCTCTGGGTTAATCAAAACTAAGAAAAAATTAGATCTAATTCACTCAGATCTGTGTGGACCTATGCAAAATTTATCCTTAGGTGGGATGAAGTATTTAATCACTTTTATTGATTATTCTACAAGATACACATGGGTCTACTTCATGGAGAGCAAGGAAGAAGCTCTGTCTAAGTTCAGGGAGTTTCAAGCCATGGTGGAGAGAGAAACTGGTAAAAAAATCAAGAAAATACGCTCTGACAATGGTGGAGAATATACCTCAAAACTCTTCATCCACTTCTGCAAAATTCATGGGATAAAGCAAGAGACTACTGTACCATACTCCCTACAGCAAAATGGAGTAGCAGAACAAGCTAACAGATCAATAATTGATATGGCAAGATCTATGATCCATGATCAAAAATTATCCTATGATTTTTGGGCGGAATCAGTTGCCACTGCTGTATATCTTAAAAATAGGAGTTATAACAGAATACTTTGTGATTCTACTTCACTTGAAGCATGGTATGGATACAGACCAAGTGCAGAACATCTAAGAATATTTGGGTGTACAGCATATGGCAAAAAACTGGCCGGAAATAAGTCAAAATTTGAGCCAAAAAGTGTAAAATGCATATTTTTGGGCTACTGCAATGAGTGTAAGGCATACAGACTCTACAATACCAAAGCAAAGAAGCTGATCAAGTCCAGGGATGTGTTGTTTGATGAAAATTCAAAATTTTCACAAAAAATGACATCAGATGATGACAAAAATTTGATCTCAAGTCCACCAATTGTCAGGATTGAATCGGAGCAAAACAATGAAAATTTTTTCACTCCGGAGGACTCTACAACCGTGGTTCAGCCAGATTCAGTGCCCAGGAATATCCCAGAAGTGATCATTCCAGTATCAAATGCCCGGAGATCCAATCAGACAAGAAATAGCCCAAATTACTCTATCAATAAGGGTACAAACTTAGCCTATGCCTATTCAGTCCATATTGATGAACCCCAGACTGTAAAAGAGGCCCTAAATAGCCCTCAAACAAAGTTTTGGAGATCTGCAATGACTGAGGAATATCAGGCCCTAATGGAAAATCAAACTTGGGACTTAGTCAAATTACCAATCAACCAAAAATCAATTGGATGCAGATGGGTCTTCAAGACAAAATACAAGGCTGATGGTACAATTGAAAGAAACAAAGCAAGACTTGTAGCCAAAGGATACTCTCAAACAAAAGGACTTGACTATACTGAGACCTTTGCACCGGTAGCCAAGTTTAATTCCATCAGATTAATATTGGCTATTGCAGCCAAATATAAGTTTTTATTCATCAAATGGATGTAAAAGCTGCATTTTTGAATGGAGAACTTGATGAGGACATGTATATGGACCAGCCTGATGGGTTTGTTGGCCAAGATAACCACCATTTGGTCTGCAAGCTTAAAAAGTCACTATATGGTCTCAAACAATCACCAAGAGCCTGGAATTGCAAGATAGATTCTTATTTGGAATCCTTGAGTTTCAAAAGGAGTAATGCTGACTATAGTATATACTATAAGCCAGATAGAGCAAATCCAGTTCTATTAGCTCTATATGTGGATGATCTTATTATAGCCGCCAATAACCTAGAAACATTGGAAGAGACTAAATCCAACCTATCTAAGGAGTTTAAGATGTCCAATCTAGGAGAACTTAGTTAGACAAACCTTAACTTGGTCAAAACTCAACCAAATCAAGAGAGCTTGGTGCCATCTGAAAGCCCGGACTTTCCTTATCAATCTATGGTCGGCAGTCTAATGTATATCATGCTTGGAACACGTCCAGATATCTCATATTCTGTGGGAGTTGTCAGCCAACATAATCAGAATTGTGGATCTGATCATATTGCAGCAGTTAAGTGGATTTTTAGATACCTAAAAGGAACTGCTGATATCTGCTTAAGATACACTTATAAGGATTCAGAACAGGATCTTGTGGGATACTCTGATGCTGATTGGGGACAAAATTTGGAAGACAGAAGATCCACCACAGGATACACCTTTCATTACTGTAAAGGAGCAATTTCATGGAATTCAAGAAAGCAATCAACCATTGCACTTTGTACTACAGAGGCAGAGTATATGGCAGCCTGTGAAGCTACAAAAAGAGCAATGTGGTTAAGAAAGCTCCTTACAGATTTAGGCCTATGTCAGAAAATGCCTATTAATTTATTTCAAGATAATCAAGGATGTATACAATTAGGTAGAAATCCAACTTTTCATGCTAGAACCAAGCACATAAATATTAGACATCATTTCATATGTGAAGCTATAGAGAATAACTTAGTTAGCTTAGTTTACTGTCCTACAGATGAAATGATTGCAGACATATTTACCTAACCATTAGCTAGAGACAAGTTTGAATATCTTAGGTCAAAATTAGGACTAGTCAGTATGAACATTTAGCTCAGTGGGAGTGTTGTAAAAATTTGTATTTTCCACCTAAATATTCACCTAACTTAGTCACTTGGATCATCACCTTCAAATCCTAGAGAATACTGACCAAATTCCTTGTTGGGATTTACTTAGAATATTTTCACCATAATACCAGGTACCCAGAACATGAAAATTCTCAAAGTTGTCCAAACAGCCTCAAACTTTGCACACATGTTCTTGGGACCTTCCTTAACCTATTCTACGTGTTTGTAATGCCAAGACCAGGCAAAAGTATAAATACTACTTTTACATTCAATAAATCATTAAGTGAAAACCACATAATCTACTTGTTCTCCAAATCACTTCCAATATCTCCAAGACTCTTACAACAGAATATTCCTACAATGTGCACATATGACCCCCAATGCTTCCAATGTACCTATGGTAGAAATGGCTTTGGAAGGCCACTTGAATAAATACATATCCAGTTCATCTAATCCTTGCACTTGTATGGTTGTATTTGCATATGAATGTTGATTGGAGCCCATTGTGGTGATGTATAAGTCCAAGGGATAGATATGCCCTACACTTCTTAAGTGTTATGTGTGTGGGGTGCTCACTAGGTGCCATAACCTCTGGTAAAAGCTTGCTAGGAATACTTGGGTACTATCTCTACTCTAATGTGAAGAGGAATAAAGCCACAGGCTTGTCAAGGGAAAACTATTGAGCTACAATCCCCAACTTAGTTGGAGTCTTAACAAAAGTATGTGCTGGGTTCAGCATCTTTGAAATGACAATGTACTAAAGCTTCCAAAGTCAAAACAGCTGCAAAATCTACCAGCAGGGACTTGATAAGGATGCAGCTGTGGTCAATAGGTACAAATGCAGAAAAGTATCTTTGCCTGTACAAGAACAAACTTGGGTAAGAATCAAATATAATAAAAGATACCCACTCTGAGTATTCCTTACAACTAGTGCCTCTAAGGTCAGTTAGCTGTCAGCGCAGTTCCCTGGGAGTGTCCAGTGGTCTGGGATTGGAAGTTCAGGTAGCAGCAGGTAGCAGTGACCACACCAATCAACCAGTTGGTAAATTGATAAAAGGGATGATGATTTATTGTTGAGGGATTGCCCCTCTTATATTCTTTTCTCACTAGCAAAGTGATTGCTTTCCATGGTGTTCCAGAAGGTTTCAGTGGTCAAAGAGAAATCTTAATGACATCAGAATGAGCCAAGAATGTTCTAAGCAGATGCTGGAAGGTTCTAAGAGACACAGCATACCCAACCAATCAGGGATCAGTATTCAGGAGCCTGTGTAACATAGGAATACCATGTATGGTACAAAAAGGGTAGAGATGGTGACATGGTTTGGTCATCTGTAACAAGTGCTAGCGCAGGTACCTGCCTAATATAGAAGCACTTACATCAAGTATTCTTACATACAATGCCTCTAGGCTCACCTCAGCCTTCTGAATATGGCATGCAGAGTGAAAGCACTGACAACAAAAGCTCACTGATGGATTGTGAGCCTATCTCCCCTAACAACTGTACCACATATGAGCCCGGTCAAATCCCTATATGCAATGAGACAACACCTTTTGAAACAAATGCCAAGGATACTTTAGGGAGCCAAGTGAGCCCAGTAATCCATCTACTGGTGAATGATGTAATGTTGTGGCTAGAGAAGTGGCACATTTCTACTGATATCAGTTATGGGGGCTTTGAGGGTTTATTACTACTTCTTGCCAAAATAATTCCAGGATGCAACTTACCATGTAAGTGGTACAAGTGAACAACTGTCATGTGGCTGTCAACATATGATCCAGAGACTGTCCTGATCCCAGCATGTGTCAACAGTTGCATGGCATTCACATCCAAAAATGCTACCATTGTAACATGTCCAAGTTGTCTGGAATCCACCACCACTGAGGGAAAACATTGTTCACACTCAGGACATATTCTTGTCATACTCAATTTGAGGAAGCTGATGCAGTCCAACAAATATTGCAAAGCTACAGAGTACTGCACTTAGTATCAATGAGGCACAAACATATCCATATGTTTGATGGCAAACATTACACACAGCTAAGAAGCAAGGGCCACTTTGAAGGTATGCATGACCATGCCTTGGCCTTAGCACTTGATGGAATCTCATTAAACAAGTACTCTACCAGCAAATCCCACTGGCCACTGAATCTCATCAATCTGAACCTGCTGCCCATCTTACAGTATCAGAGCAATAATCTGATGGTGGTCTCACTGGTATCAGGGCCTAGATCACCATCCAACCTGGATAGCTACCTGTATCCATTGCTGTATGATTTTGTATGCTTTCCAGCAGGATAATGGTAAATGGCCATCATGTAGAAGCACATATGATTATCTGTATTGGAGATACCCCAGCCATCAGCAAGATAGCACGTTTTTCTTAGCACAATGGATGGTATTGCAGCTGAATGTGTGAGATACAGGGGACTTACTCCATAACTCACGCACATGATTATTGCCTAAACACCAGCACTAAGAACACCATCTTCCCACAGGGAGAACATACAGATGTCAGCATGCAATTGCAGCAAAGTTGGCAAGCTATAAGCCATTGGCTGGACTATGGAATCAATCAGAAATCAGAGACACTTAAGATAGAGGGTATCTGTTGAAGCAAAAGCTTTCCACTGGGAGCAATGCACTTGCTTTTCAAGAATATCCCTATACTGATAACCAAGTTGTATATGGGGCATTTCAAGCCAAATGGGCCCTTCAAGATACCGGAGAAATTTGAAAGAATTGGCAAGATATTACAGAGTATCTGCTTCCCTAAGTACTTCTCACAGGCCCCAATTAATATTCATACACATACAAAGCAATACAAATGCAAAGGCTGGATGAGCCAGATATGTATATATTCAATTGGCAATCTGAAGCCATTTCTACCAAGTGTACATTGGAAGCATTGGGAGTCATATGTGGTCATTGTAAGAATATTTATCCAGAAATTGGTCACCAATGCCAACTTGACACATCTACAGCTGTTGTGCAAGAAGTTTTTGACAGGACTTGAGCAGCTATATTACAAACACAAAGCTGAATGTGTAGATCTATGCCACTACTATATTCACACTTTACTCCATCTTGCACAGTTTGTGGAGAATACAGGGCCTTGCTTCACCATTTGAGAGCTTCCTATAGAGCAGATGTGTGGGGATATAGGAAGACAAGTCAAGTTCTAGGTACTACCATATCTCAATCTTGTCAAGAAAATTACCTTCAAGTCCATCATGGATGTCATGAGTTGGTACATGGAGGACAGCCAGGAAGAGTTGGAAAATACAGAGGACAGATATGCACATGGAGACACCTATACACTATGAAAAATTATAGAGATGATCTTGTCAAAAGGCCATCACAAATTTACAGTCCTGTGACTAAGAGGTACTGATCCCATTGGGACACCATCCAGAGACTGTTGAAAAATAATTGCACCCCAGATTTCACAAAAAATGTGGTCAAATTTTTTCATCACAACAATGTATAAGTGGCTTTTGATTGCTTCTCTGCCAATTTGCTCACTATCTAATCCCAGACACTCTATCACCTCCTACATTTGTGTGAATTGATTGGCAATTGCCTCTTTTTCACACCCCTTACTTCCTGACTCAACCATTTCTCTTACATTTCATGCGTGCAAATTGATTTATTTCCGTTGAAACTTTGGTGGTACCTCAATTGCCATTGTATTGACCTATTCAAGTCATGGCTGAGCTACCACAATCCAAGTATTGATGGGAGATCCAAGATCCTGTCATTCACCAGATCCTACCAAGTCAACTCCATGAAATCTCCAGACCCTGATAACTGTGAAAAGACTGTTGCCAACACTCCAACAGCCCAAGATACCTTGCCAGCTGAAGGAGCCCCCTCAGCAACTATACCAGCCAAGTACCAAGAGTTAGCCCATGTCTTCGACAAGAAGAAAGCAGAACTCCTCCCTGACCATTGACCTTATGACTGCCCTATTGACCTTGAAGATGGAAAAGTCCCTCCATTTGGCCCAATAAATAACCTCTCCCAGCTGGAGTTGAAAGAACTCCATGGTTTTATTCAAGAAAACCTCAAGAAGGGTTTTATTCAGTACTCCAAATCACCTGCTGGAGCCCCAATTCTCTTTGTCAAGAAGAAGGATGGCACCCTCAGAATGTGTGTGGACTACTGTGCCTTGAATAAGATAACAGTCAAGAACCACTACCCCCTGCCCCTGATCAACACACTGTTGGATCAGCTATCTGCCACCCAAGTCTACATCAAGATAGACTTGAGAGGAGCTTACAATCTTGTCAGAATCAAGCCTGGTGATGAATGGAAAACTGCCTTTTGCACAAGATATAGTCACTTTGAGTACAAAGTAATGCCATTTGGCCTCACCAATGCCCCTTCTGTGTTTCAACACCTCATGAACAACATATTCCATGAATACCTTGCCCAGTTTGTGGTAATCTACCTTGATGGTATTCTCATATACTCCAAGAGCCAAGATGAACATGATGAACATGTCAAGAAAGTATTGAGAAAACTAGACTCTGCCAGTGTGGTGGTGTATAGGTCCAAGGGAGAGATACGTCCAACACTTCTCAAGTGTTTTGTGTGTGGGGTGTTTACTGGGTGCAATAACCTCTGGAAAAAGCTTGCTAGGAATACTTGGGTTCTGTCTCTAATCTAATGTCAAGGGGAATAAAGCCACAAGCTTGTCAAGGGAAAACTATTGAGCTACAATCCCCAACTTAGTTGGCATCTTAACAAAAGTATGTGCTGGGTTCAGCATCATTTGAGATGACAATGTACTAAAGCTTCCAAAGTCAAAACAACTGTAAACTCCAACAGCAGGGACTTGATAAGAATGCAGCTGTGGTCAATAGTTACAAAGACAGAAAAGTATCTTTGCCTGTACAAGAACAAACTTGGGAAAGAATCAAATATAATAAAAGATACCTACTCTGGGTATTCCTCACAAGTAGTGCCTCTAAGGTCAGTTGGCTGTCAGCGCGGTTTCCTGGGAGTGCCCTATGGTCTGGGATTGGAAGTTCAGGTAGCAGCAAGTAGCAGTGATCACACTAATCAACAAGTTGGTATATTAATAAAAGGGATGATGATTTATTGTTGAGGGATAGCCTCCCTTATATACTTTTCTCACTGGGTAAGTGATTACTAAGCATGGTATTCCAGAAGGTTCCAGATATCAATAGATATCCTACTGATATCAGAATGACCTAAGAATGTTCTAAGTAGGTGCTGGAAGGTTCTAAGCGGCACTGCACATCCAACCAATCAGGAATCAGTATTCTGAAACCTGTGTAACATAGGGATACCATATATGGTATGGAAATGGTAGGGATGGTGACACAGGTCAATCACATGTCACAGGTACTGGCGCAGGTACTTGCCTAATATAGAAGCACTTATAGCTAGTAATCTTACATAAAGTGAGGGGTAACTTATGCAATAAGGTAAGCAGGTGTGATAGTTAACTGGCTTATGGGATAGTACTGATTGGGCAAGACAAATGGGATAAAACTAAAATAAGTGTAGTAGAGATACAGGGAAGTAGAAAATAAGGTAATGAGCACATCTGTCAGTGGGTATCACTGTCACCCCACTACACTGGTCTCTATGCCAAGCTAGAGAAGTGTGAATTTGACCAGAGAGAAGTGTGAATTTGACCAGAGAGAAGTGGAATTTCTTGGTTACTTTGTCAGCCCTGAGGGAACAAGAATGGACCCAAAGAAAGTTGACTCATTTCAATCATGGAAAACTCCAAGCTCAGTCAAGGAAGTACAATCCTTCCTGGGATTTGCCAACTTCTATTGCAGGTTCATAGCCAATTACTCCAAGATAGTCACCACTCTGACAAAGCTTACCCAGAAGAACACACCTTTTGCCTGGAATGAGGAGTAATCCACCTCATTCAACCAACTCAAGAAATCTTTCCTGAAGGCCCTCCTACTTGCCCACCCTGACCTTGAGAAGCAATTCATAATGGAGAGTGATGCTTCTGATTTTGCTCTTAGTGCCATACTCTCCCAGTATGATGAAGACAATGTGGTGCACCCAATTGCATTCTACTCTTGGAAGTTTTCCCCTGCAGAGATCGGCTATGATATCTATGATAAGGAGTTGCTTGCCATCATTGTAGCCTTTGAGCAATGGAGACACCACCTGGATGGTGCAAAACACAAAATCAAAGTCTCCTGTGACCATAAGAACCCTGAGTACTTTGCAACTTCCAAAGTACTAAACCGGAGACAAGCCAGATGGTCACTCTTCCTGTCCAGCTTTGACTTTACTATCACCTATAGACCTGGTGCAAAGCAAGGAAAGCCTGATGCCCTGTCCAGAAAAAAGAAATATGCCCTGGAAGAGGGAGATGATGCCTGTTGGCAAATGGAACACACATTGCTGAGCAAGAAACATTTTGAGATTCTGGCAACCCAGTCCTCAAGTCTTGTCACCCCTTCATTCCTAGTAAGGATATCAAAATCCCAAGCCTCTGATACAACTTCCAGCACCATCAAGTAATATCTGGAATCCCCAG
>MCFE01001273.1:0-11473 GCA_002104905.1 Basidiobolus meristosporus CBS 931.73 | reverse complement strand
ACTGCTGTTACCTCAAGAAAATGGGAATCCATTGTTTTCAGCCCTGCAACAAAGCTACCTGAGTTTCCCTAACCCAAAAAACAGAGAAACTCCTCCTGACAGCAATACACCACTCCAAGGCAATTCACCACACTCTGCATACTCAGCTCTGGGATCATATTATGAGTTCTTTGCCTCTGCAATCTTCCAACTCTATAACAAGAACAGTATCAAGACTCTACAGGGCAATGAGGCCCTCTTCCAGGAAGTTACCTTCAACAGAACAGCTGGCTAACATCTTCTTCTCTACAAAGCAGTACTCAACTCCTGGCTTTCATCCTGACTTCAAGACTCTGCCCATCCCACTTGCACTTGATCAAAGGAGAATCCATAATGTGCTCAAGAGGCTTCCCAACTCTACTGCTCCAGGTGTGGACACAATCTCCTATGAGCTTCTGAAGACTAGTACCAAGGCCATGTCTGCACTTCTGCTTCCACTGTTTCAGCAATGCTCAGCCCAGCTTTCTACTCCTGAGGAATGGTCCTTTGCAAATGTTCTGCCACTGTACAAGGGTAAAGGAAAGCACCTGGATCCTAGCTCCTATAGGCCAATATCTCTGCTGCCCACCTGCAGAAAGGTGTTTGAGCTTCTGCTTGCTCAGGAGCTCTACTCTGACTCCCTCAAGTTTTATCCTGCACAGTTTGGCTTTATTCCTGGCCTCTCCTTGGAATATGCAGTCATACTTAGCCAAGATCACTCTCTCCAGTGCAAGTATCCCTCAGTTCTGTTTGATATTACTAAGGCCTTTGATTCAGTTGACAGAAATCTGCTCTGGTCCAAGTTGCAATGTTTCTCCAGTACCTCTCTCACCCTCCTTGTCAGGTCTCTGTTTCTGGATCCACAAGCAAGAATTCTGCACCCAAGTGAGCAATCAGCTGTGTTCTCAGTTCCTATGGAGTGGTTCAAGGCTCTGTGCTTGGTCCTATACTGTTTGCCATCTTCCTGAATGATTTCCCAAGACTCTCAGCCAACTGCCTGGTTACTCTCTTTGCTGATGACATCAGAATATCCTCCTCCAATGTGCAACAAGACTCCCAGACCATCCACCAGTATCTGCAGAAGAATAATCTCCAGCTTTCCATTGCAAAGACAGTACCTTTGGGCTCTCCCATCAACTTGGAGAACTCCACTCTACCTGCTCAGGCTTCTGCTACATATCTTGGCTTTCCTTTCCTTCCAACTGGACTAGACTCTGGAGCACACCTGAAGAAGAGAATTATCCTGGCAAGACAGGCACTCCACAAGCTACTGGCTGTTACTCCTCCTACAACTTCAGCTCCCAGCTGCCTCCTTCTACTCAAGCAGTTTGTCTTCCCTGTCCTGGAATTTGGCTTACCACTTCTCTCTCTTACTTCTAGAGACTGCACTAAGCTTGACAAGTTTGCAGTATGGTGCATTACCTCCTTGGTGCCTCATTTGCCTGAATGCCCCTACAGACATGCTATTCTTGGTGCTTTTGGGTTTATGCCCTATAAGATCAGACTTCTCTACCTTAGAACCAGATTATACCTCAGACTTCACAACTGCAACAACCCACTGATTAAGGCCTGGAAGAGAACACACCACACTACACCTGACTCCTGCTGGAGAACTATACTTGGAGATCCTGAAGTCAAGAAGTTTGCTCACTATATTCTGCAGTCAGAAAAACCCAAGCTGGCCTACCTGAAGTACTTGACAGACCTTTGGCAGCAATATCTGCAGCAGCACACTCCCTTTATGATGAATATCAATCCTTATCACATTCCCCTTGTTAATGTTGTTCACAAGTCATTCTTACCTCTCTTGCTACCCCCCTTCCCACTGAACAGTGTCTTGAGCACTGAAGAACTATCATCACTTCTTATTAACTTACCTACAAATTCCCCTCAGCTACACACTCTTGTATCAAAGCTACAACAGTAGCGCTGGCTTCTTTGTTTCAACTGAAATAAAGATCTCACCTGTTGGTGACTGTCTCCCCCTAACCCTAACCCTAACCCTAAAGGAAAACATTGATACAGAGGAGTCATTTACTTGGCCACTTTGGAGCTGACACACTTATGAAGAAGCTACACTCTGATGGATATCACTGGCCAAATATCAAAGTTGACTGCTTAGAATTTGTCAAGTTGTGCAGAGAATGTCAACTTTGTGAGTTCTCAATGTAGTACCCACTCTTTGCCCAAGAGTTCTCCCAAGAGTTCCCTCCAGAGTCCTACCCGAAGTCCTCCAGTATCCTCCCTATGATTCCCCCACGCGTCCCCCCTCCTATCCCTACCTTTATCTAGTTAGAACACTTACCATAACAGGAAGGTGTTCACACCCCTATTTTATAACACATTGTCTATTGTCTAAGCCCCCCCAAATGATATATATATATCTACCCAATTGAACCAAGAAGAACAACAAGATTTGGACGAAATAAACAGAAGTCTTTATTACCTTGCTACCTTCTATCGGAAGCTATTCTGAACCAAGTGGTACTGACTTGACCTATAAGCTCCCCCACCCACCAAGTACAGTCAGTAATAACCCACAAACTTTACAATATCAGCCACCATGGATTTCACCCTTTGAGCCCCATCCATGCCAGCCTTCCTATGGATCATATTGCAATTGATCTAGCTGGACCTTTCACCACTAGTGATGATGGTAATCACTACCTCTTTGTAATTGTGGATGTCTGCACACGTTTTGTCTTCCTCAAAGCTATCCCAGACAAGTATGCTGCCACTATTGCACAAGAACTATTCAAGCTCTTCTGCCTTTTTGGATTCCCTAAGGTCATTCAATCGGATAATGGAACAGAAATTGTGAATCACGTGATCAAAGCCCTTTGCCAGAATAGCACCATTGATCACCGTCTGATCACTCCATATCATCCCAAAGCTAATGGACTGGCTGAAAGACTTGTTCAGACCTCAGTGAACATCATCAGGAAATCTATCAAAGGTATCAAGAAGAATTGGGACAAGTACATTCCGACTGTACAATATGCTATCAACACCAAAATTGCCGCTCTACATGGATCAACACCATTTTCCTTGATGTTTGGAAGAAGATACAACCACTTTGGAGACTACCAGAATACAGAGTTAGCAAGTTTAAATACAGATAAGCCAAAGAACCGGCTTGAGTACCTTACCAACATTGTCTACCCTGCTATCAGTGCCAGAAGTAAGGCCTCTCAGCAAAAGATGACTTCAACGTATGCCTCAAGACACAGGAACAGCAGCTTCCCAGATGGGTCATATGTCATGACACTAGATCCAATCCGGCAATCTAAGCTTGACCCCAAGTATGAAGGACCATTCAAGGTTGTCAGACGCACTACTGGAGGGTCTTATGTACTTCAGGATAACACTGGAGCACTGCTACCCAAAAACTTTCCACCTTCTTCACTCAAACTTATTTCTCAAGACCCAGTAACTTCGGAATCCTATGAAGTTGAAGCTATTGTGGACCATGATGGAGAAGAACCAAATTGCCTTTATTTAGTCAAGTGGAAAGGCTATGATGCCAAACACAACACCTGGGAACCTTACACCAACTTTGATGATGTTGCCATTATTGATCAGTATTGGAGCCGCAGAGGAACCCAGAAGGTATCAAAAAACTCCTCTTCTGGAAGGAAGTGATGTTGTGCATCAACATTTAAAACTTAGCCAATTTTACTCCGTTTGAAAATCTAGTACCCTAATTGATTTTCCCTAACCCAAACATAACAAATCCCAGTTACAGTTTATTTTATCCCACCTCAGAATCTATTTTTAGCTATCACACCTGATCTATTTTCAAATGGTCATTACGTTATCAACCTATCTGCCAAGCCTTCCCAGGTGATTAGTCATCTGAGATCTATCCAACCACGGTGCAGTTACCAAGACATCAGTTGATTGATGATGTAATTTTCATTTATCTTATGCACCTATGAACACCCAAATTTATTTCAATCAATCCAGTCCTTTGGCGCTTACTAAGTCAACTTGATCAGAAAAGTATAAATAAAGTTTACTGAACCTTTTGGTTTAGTGTGTGTCTCAACAAAATTAAGATTCTGTCTCAGCAAAAATAAGAATCCAACAATTCCGTTCTAGTTTCTATCCAAGCCTAGTATATCTAGCACTCCAAAGAACACCAAGCCTAGCCTGCCTAGCAAACAAATATCATTGTCTTTATAGCCAACCCAGCTATATCCAAGACCAATATTAGATCAGAATCTTTCTGCTAATATTTCCGCCACTCTCTGACAATTCTAAGATTCTGCACTTAATTGTCCCTTTGGTTCAGTTAAACCATTCAAGAGTTTTATTACACTTTCTCTTGGATACAACACTCCTTATCCGCTACTAACTCTCTATGCAGATGATATCAAGATTGCTACTCCTAATCTCATAGCAGACACTGCCATCATTGAGAAGTACTTGGCTGCCAACAACCTCTCACTCTCAATTTCCAAGAGAGTCCCATATGGGTGCACTACAACTATACAGAACACTAGCATTCTGCCACAACCAACTGCAAAATATTTAGGTCTGCTGTTTTTTCAACATTGGATTGACTCAAAGCTCTACCTGAATAATAGGATCCCTCTTGCCCAACAGGCTCTTAAAAAGCTTCTGGTAGTAGTCACTCCAGAAACTCCAATTCCAAAAATCCCTATACTTCTGAAGCAGTATGTACTGCTGGTACTTGAATTTGGTCTCCACATTATATCCCTAACCTCCAGAGAACTTCACCACCTGGATAAATTTCTCCATCAGTGTATCAGGTCATTGGTACCTCATCTTCCAGTATCTCCCTATATCCATACAACTAATGGAGCCTTTGGGATTTACCCTTACTAAATCCAAAAGGTCTATCTCCATGCTTCCTTCCTAGTGAAACTTCAGAAATTACATAACCCTTCCAGCAAACAATGGCTTAAATCTAACTCCTCCCTGAAATCTTCTTGCTGGCACACCCTGGTTGGCACTGCTGTAGTAGCAGAGCTTGCTTCAAAACTTGAAACAGCCAAGAAACCAAGACTACTGGCACAGGACCATCTAAGATCTATGTGGCAGAGCTACTTACAGGTCCACACACCTTTCCCATTGCACCTAATCCCAGGCTGGGTTCCAGTCTTGAATTATATTGATCAGAAACATCTACAGTTTGCACTTTCCCCAAAGCCCTTGAATTTTATATTTACCCCTGATGAGCTTTACTTTATAGAAACAAACATTAGAGATGAAACAAAACATAAATTAGATTACTTATTAGAGAGGTTCAAGACTTCTTAATTGGCTTCTTTATTTGTACTTAGATTACTACTTAACTGAAATAAAGGTTTTGCCAACTTGGTAACTTTCCCTCACCTAATATGGACATACAGTTAAGTTGTCTAAATGAATTAGACTTTTGCCTGGAAATATGGTAACCCCAGATCTGTTGTAAGTGACAAAACCATAACTTGACCAAGTGTATGTCAACTTTGCTCAAATACAAAGCACTTGATAGCCCATAGGCTATTTATCATCATGTAAATCTGACAATTAGACTCAGATCATTATTCAAGCCTGTACAACTGATCAGAGCTAATGAATAGTATTTTGATCAGATCATTCTGATTTTTAGGCATACTATTAAGTATATATTCACATTGAATTACAGATTTCTTTTTCAATAAAGTTGAGCTCAAATGCATATATTGTTGGATAATTTATTAGTCCAGCTTGCAACACAGTTAAATCTTATACCCTTAATACAGATTGCACACTATTAGTACATACTTATTATTCATGAATATTATGTTGAGTGGCAGCGCTATGATTTTTCAGTTGTCACCTAAATATTCATGCTAACCTATCCACTTAGATTTTATTCTTTGGTTAGCAGTATGTCCTAACCAAATTTCTTGTTAAGGTTTACTTAGAATATTTTTGCCAAATTATCAGGTGTCCAGAATATGATCTTTCTCAAAGTTGTCAAAAAGCCCCCAAACTTTGCACACATATTCTTGGGACCTTCTATAGCAAGCTCTATGCTTTGTTTGCTCTACTCTATCAAAAGCATAAATACCATACTTTTGATCAATAAATCTACAAGTGAATAGCATGTTAATCCTCTAGTTCTGCTTATCACTTCCAATACTTCTGAAAATATTGCAACAGTAACAATCCATATCATGTTCTCCTTATTTAGGTTGTGGTTGAATAACTCTGACCACACTTACTACCCCCCTACTCTCTAAGCAGTGTCTTGAGCACTGCAGAGTTATCATATTCTCTCATTAACCTACCTACCAATTCCTCTCAGCTATACACTTTTGTATCAAAGCTACAGCAGTGGCACTGGCTACTTTGCTTTGACTGAAATAAGAATTACACCTAATGGCAACTGTCTCCCCCTACCCTTATGTGTTGGGCACCTGATAATATGATGAAATATTCCAAGTAAATCCCAAAAAGGAATTTGGAACGGATACTCCAATATTTGTAGACCATGATCCAAGTAACTAAGTTGAGTGAATATTTAGATGTAATCTCAAAATCTACAGCATCATACACCCCCAACCTTTGGACAATCTATCTTTGCCACCATAGTCCTTCTTCACACTCTTCCAATCCTTACTTGTTTAACTTAAATGTATTAGTCAATAAGTAACCACTTACCTTAGTTATCCTCTAGATCAGCCTGACATTGTTTTGACTCCTTTGAGCCAAGTGACCTTTATTACAAGGTTTATCAAGATGGCTATTTTTAATTTACTTGCAAAAAAGCTGCCTGTGTAGTGCTTAACTTCTGTATTTTGAGTTATAGAAGTAATGATTCCACCTTTTGGTGATTATAACCCCCTATCCCAAATTGTCTGGCTTATATGCCTAGTTGAAGGGCTGCACTACTTGCAAAACTTCCAAATAATCGGTAAATAAGCTGGGCACCGTCAAGGGGCAGAGATCTGTGTACAGGGTGCAGTTTATACGAGATGAAGGATATGTAAATTGGATATGGTGCCGTCTCTCAGAGCAACACAAACAGCTGATGGTTGTTTGTCGTAATCTTTTAATTGGATCATGCATGCTATCTTATTTGTGATCTAGCCTGATTTCTGTAGGCTACTCTAAGTATCCCAACAACGATTCATAAAATCCAAACTGCGATTGTATCAACGATACTCTATCCCCAAGAACCATCTAGAAGCGCTACGGCAATACTTTCCCCGTATTTCCCTCCCTCAACTCAACCACAATTCGAAATACCAGCATATTCTTCTTACTGTGAATATTGACTTGACTCCCTTGAAAATACTCCGAGCCGATGGTAAGAGCGTAATCGGTGCCAGGTTAGTCGGTATTAATAAGTCTCGGGAAAATCGCTTCTAATGGTGGAACTATAGTTCCTGTTGGGTTGCTTTGGATCCATGATTGTCACTCCTCCAATGGTGCTAGATTTAGAAGTAAAGTGGCAAAGGTATTGTAAGCCTGCTTTTGGAAAACATCAAGATATCTTAGCATTATATATATTTAGGTGCAAAGCTCATTGGATAATGAGGTGAGTGGCACTGTAGACTGGATGCGGCATGTAAGGAATGGGGTTACCACAGGGGGATGGGACGAGAAACTTGTAAGCTGTCATTGTGTGGTCTCAAACGAGCTACAGTATGAATGTCATCAACAGAAATGGTTCAGAGCCACGTAAGTGTGGTGTTCCAATGTCGAAGATGTTGGAAAAGGCCAATTAACGGTTAACAGACTTCTCGTTAGCTTTCCTCCATTTTTGACCAATGAGTGATTAGAAGAAATCTTGATTTGGTACTTTTGGCATCCCACTTCCAAATTGGTCACCCAAATATAAATATCATTGGTCAAGCGGCACCAGGAATGGAATGGTCAATTATCGTGTGCATATCTATTCCTACTTCGGTGGGTCAAATGCTCAAATCGCAAAAGCAATCTTTTATGCGCTATAAAATTGGAGCAAATCCCAGCCATAATAGTCGAATGTTGAAACGTGGTAACTTTTCCCATCAGGCAATCCTTACTCAATATGTGTTGGTGTTGCGCTTTGATGCAACCTGTGGGGATAATTGCCAAAAAGATTAGGTTGACAGGTTAGTATGTGGCACCGGGTAACTTGGAAGAAACAACCGCTCTTCCCATAATATAATCACCTGTGCAAGAACGCAAAGGTGGACACCATAACTTACAGTGCAATTACTAGAAATATCGGATGATGAGGCAATTGATGTACTTTATACTGAGAAATCTAAGACATTGGCTGTGTCTTTCAGAACCTCTGTTTCACGTTGACTGTTTGCTACTAGGCCAAGCGAATAACTTGATGTGACTGGCAAGGTTTGTTCACACTCTTTCCATTACCCTGAATTGATGAAAGGACATCACTGTGAGGTAGAAGTGGAATTATAGCTCAAAAAACCTTTCTCGGGCTGATGGTAAGAGCGTACTGGTACTCATTGATGATTAATAAGTTTCGGGAAAATAGCCTTGAATAGCGAATTTGGAGACCACATTGGGTTGCTTTTGATTTGTGATTGCCACTCCTCCAGAGTTACTGGATTTAGAAAAAAGGGGAAAAACATGGTAAACATCAATGCTCCTCCTTTTGGGCTATTAGCAGAAATCTCCACGCGGCAGTGGTGAAGCTATCATACCCAACAATAACCGTTAGGCAACTAGCTTATCACGTTTGATTGATAAAGCAGGTGAACGGCACAGTAGACTGGATACAGCATGAACAGGCCGTGGGGTACCACAGGGCAGTTAGTAATATAGCACAACAGGAGGATGGGGCAAAAAAACTTGTCCCCTGTGATAAGCAGCGTGGAAGCGGGGGTTGTGTCCCAGCATGGTCTCAATCAAGCCACTATATAAATGGCAACAGACATTGTTCAAAGCCGCATTTTACTTTTGTTCCGAATCATGAAACAGTCAATTGCTACAGCTGCTGCCATCTTCGCTCTCTCGATTGGTACCACAAATGGGCTCGGTATCAACTGCAGAGGTTCAAGCGACTGCGACTTTGTTGCCAACTCCGGGCATGTCATCGCTGAAATGAGACAGTTATGCGGTGGTGACCAAAATCAGCAATTCAGCAACGGCCAACACATCATCACCGTCAACGAGCAGATCACCAACTTCCCTGTTCGCCGTAACTTCTGTGCTTTCACTCAGAATATGGGAGACCGCACTATTCCCAAGTGGAAGGCCTGTCAACTTCTTGGCTTCTTGGCCGACCATGGTTGTAACCAGTGCGGTAGTGTCCCAGTTGATTTCCCCAACGTCAACGATGTTAGCAAGGGTCAATTGACAGTCAATCGATGCTAATTTACTTCTCGAAAAATAATGAACCTTTGTCCAAAGATAACTCGGTAGCTTAGTGAGCAATACTTTGACATGCCAATTTTAATAATAAATATGATGAATATTGTGATTACACTTACAGCGCCTGCTTTTGCATATCAGGAGTCACAAAGACGACGCATCCAGATTACTCAAGACATTACTACACACTTCATGTATTGAAATTCATTACTGCAGATATCATGAAAAGGCGGTATACAAGAAGCTTCTGCTTTGAGCCAAGAGTAGAGGATAGTTTGTTGCTTAGGTCATAGCACCGATCCCGTGAATCGTATACAGTTTCTTTACGAAAAAGGAAGATTCATGATGATGGTAACAACCAAAGGAGAGGAATAAAGCAATAGTGGCGATGAAGGTTGCAACAAATAATAGGCACTCTGGCTGAAATGTTTGACAGATAGCTACACAAACAGTATTCCCCTTCTGTGTGACTTGGCTTGGAAGTAAATGTTATCAAATCTTATATTAGCGCTATATATTCTATATTTGAAGAGTTTTGGAAGAATACTACGTTATCGAACTGATAACATTCTACAGAGCTCATAAAGACTACACCATCACTTTCGAGGTTTTTCCACGTTCTGCGCCATCTTTCAGATGCGGAAATTTCCCGAGTCGGATCATGAATCTAGATTGCATCGTGACAGCCTATTGTTCGAGGCGATACCATGCCTAAATAAACATTGGTACGAAAGGTTTGAAAAAAGCCCTACCTTTGTCACATTTACCGAATTACGATAAACTTTGTAACGCATTCCTCGAACGGGCAGACTTGGGACTATTAGTGCACTCCAGGTAGGAAGCTTTGAATAAGAATTTGATAGGGCCTGACTCTATTGATTGAAACTTTTCTTTTCTTCCCTTTTGTGGTTATGAATGTTTACGAACATCCTTTGGAAATACTGTTTTATTCTATAGTGCCACTATTCTTTGTAATGACCCTTGCCGTAGTCAATTTGTTAGATCCACCATCACATATAGCCAAATTTTCCCTGAGCACAGGCTTTTGTTGTGATTGGATATTAGCAATTCAATAGCTTCTCATTTTAGTGTGGTTATTGTTAGCTAACTACCAAAGGCTAGGCTCCATCGAGATTGGAAAGTGTTGTAACGTTAAGCTCCATATATGGCAACGACGGTCATGAGCTCCGAACAAGAGAATACCAGGATTGACATTCTAAATTTGTACGCAGTCCTGAAACATGGAGCTGATTCTGGTAGGGGATTGAATTTATGGAAACCATATGATATGTTAGATGTGGTATAAATACTGTTCACTGTGGCACCTGATCAGCATCTAAAAATCCACACAACAAAATGGTTAAAATTTGTATCGCTTTTCTCTGCTGCTGTCTTGGCCACAACTAGCTTCTTGAGCTCCGGTATTCACGCATTGCCTGCTGCTGCCACTCAGAGCCCATCTAGCTGCACCAAGCCCGCTGACGTACAAGACAACCTCACCGTGCTCAGTGAGCTCTACAATGAATGTTCTCTTCAGTTCCGCTTCGACAATGGCCAGTGTACCGACTGGGCCGATGCTCGCTACTACCAACTCACCTGCTACCACACTCAGTGGTGGGGCAATGCCAAGACCTGGCCAGAGAGTGCCATGAACACCCCAGGATGGGTTGTATCTGATGAGTCCCGCGTCCCCTCAATCATTGCCATCCAGCCAGGCTACCAAGGCTGTGATGAGTACGGACATGTCGCAGTGGTGGAGAGCATCAATGACGACGGTAGTGTGTACACCAGCGACTGGAACTACTACGTCAATGGATATGGTGGTCCATATGTGACCACTTATGTCAACTTCTGGCCGGGGGAAGGAGTGTCCTTCATTTGGCATGAATAGAATAGTTAATTTACCTTGAAAATACCATTTGGAATACCACAAAACAAAATGCCTAGATACTAAACAATTAAATTTTGCTCACAATTAGTAAACATGAGTGAAAATGTGACCCTTGTTGTACTTTGTAAACTATTGGATATAAGTGTGTTTTCTAAGCTGCAGTAGTGATGAAAGTTTTAAAGACAGGTATATATGCAAATACACAGATTACAGTTCCTTCAAGTTCAAAAAACCCCT
>MCFE01001272.1:0-11552 GCA_002104905.1 Basidiobolus meristosporus CBS 931.73 | reverse complement strand
CATGATTGCTATAACTGTCAATAAGTAGAGTGAATGTAACCATTACATTGTTATTCGTGTATAGAGCTGGTTTGCATATTCCATTGTTACAGACTGCCTAGCCACAACAACCGCTGAGTGAGTGCTTTGCACAGAGGAAGGATAATTAGCAGTGTACGTAATGACCTATATTGCACATGCTTCAAGAGTACTTGTTTACTTTACAGGTTACAACTCTCCTTACCTGCCATTATTGAGGCCAGCTGTGTTGGACACTCTCTACTTGCGCCCTTCAGGTATTGGTCAAAGTTTGATATTCCGGAACACCAAAGATGTTGTATCTACCTAATAAATTATCTATTGAACTATCGGCAAAGTAGTTCTACACTTGAAAATAACAGGGAAGGCTTACTTTCAGCCGTGTGGTACTGCATTTAGAACATTCTTCGTAGATGAGTGTATTGCACGGCAAAAGCTGTGTGGCACAAAATGTGATGAGCAGCCCAGTTCAAGGATTGCTACCTTTGATTTTGCATATTATTGCCGCATCATTTATATGTTTGAATAAAGAGGTGACACTATGCCATACAGAAATACCATTTCAATGCTACTGCTCTTTTGATGTTGGCCATCAACACATATAATTTCCTGGAACTGGTTTACATTACCCAGGTAACCTTCTTCTCTTGCACAACCATTTGTAGAGCTAGCCACAGCGACTATTGACAAAAGTATGTGCAACAATGGGGAAATGACGCCTATATATTGAGCTAACCTTGCTGCTAGACATCATTCACACACTAATCTCTCAATCAAAACAATGATGAAGAAATTTGCAGTCTCCTTGATGGTTGCCTTCCTTGTGGCCAGCTCCAGTTCCGGCTCCGTGGATGCTCTCTCGTGCCAAGCCCAAGGGAACTCAAGAGGCTCCTTGTGCATTGGAGATCCGTGTTCTGGGACACTGGATGCAAGTCTGGCCAAAGATGCTGTATCTGATGATTAATAAATCTATTACGTTCAATGTTGAATGCTAGAAATAATGCAAGTATACAAAGTAGCTGGATAAAGAAGTAAACAGTGTATGTTGGGGTATTCTAACCATACATGCTACACATCATTTACAACGGTATAAATAAAAGTGCTACTCTGTCAAAAACCTCTGGTGGATGCTGGACAATAAGTATAAATACATTAGTAGACGTATGTGACTATTTATTCCCCCAAGATCAGGGCCCGTGGTACCATTAAATCACTTCAACGTTTATTCAAAATATCCGTTTTTGCTCCCGGTATCTGAAGAAATAATCTCCACTGCAACTAAAAATACGCCAAGAATATTCGTTGAAGTAGTTGCCATTCACTCTTGAACTCTACACATCCCTACAATCACACTCTTCGATATCGCATCTTTATCTTTCAACTGTATCGTAAAGCGTGTTGTATCTGTATGACAGTTATTCGAAAAAGGTATAATGGAGGCGCCTTTGAAATTTCCTATTCTGTTCACAGAATCATCAACCTTGGACAACAGTAATACTTGTCCCACACCTGGTAAGTGTGAATTTCACGATAACATATTACCAAGTCATGTGGAAAGGATATTCAGCATATTCACCCCTGAGAAAATATTTATCCTTGTCTGTAAAAAAAATAGAACCTGAGATACTGAAAGCTGTAAGTTTAGCCTGTACATGGCAGTTGTACACTTAGACATTCAAAATAGCAATTCACATATATGTAATAAAGTGCAATGAGCATAATACAGCTGGGTCAAAGGAATGTTTATTACTTCACAATGCTTCAGCTAAATATCCTTAACAGCAACATCTCCAAGAGTCTACCGGCTACGTAGGCACCAACCAAACCTATCCACGCAGGCGGTCCCCTTTCTCCCTTTGAGGATCTGCTTGAAGGACAGTTCGCCAGTTCCGAGTCCTCTCCAAGTCCAGCAAATCCCTTTCACTGTGACTGAGGCGTAGTTTCCGTTGTTAGCTCTCTTGGCTCTGGCAATTTCTTCTCTGACATCAGCAGAGTACAAACGGGCTTCTTGATCAGATATCATGGCTGAGGAAGTGGAGTGCAATAAGTCTTAAGACAGACAAGTCCACAACTGCTGCTTTATATCTATCCCGCCCAGACAGTGACTCAATACTACGGCATTTTGACGCCTCACTTCTTCCATACAGCCCGCAACAATTTATAGCAAGCAATCCAGATTGACTGTCCACCGGTAACGAACCATCCACGCACCATCCACGCACCTTCCAAATGAATAGTTGTTTATGTTGAGTGGATTGGTCAAGCATGGCATGAACCAGATGCAAAGACTGGATGGCCAACTGTGGTGAAGCCAAAGACACCCACGACAATCAGCATATATTATCCAATATCCACACTTGTTATCTCTTGCAACAATGACACTCAGTAAGTTATACAGCCAAGACTGTGCAGCCCCAACATCTCCATGGACTGATGGTTACACGAACGCGGCCTAACCATGCAGTAAGTTATTAAAGGGAAGATTCACACCGACTTAATAATGCAACGATTTAAAAAATACGCATTGAGGATTGGATATTCCAGTGACTAGTAATATATCGTTGAAAACTGTGGAAGTGCAAGGCTTAAGGTACCAAATGTCACCGTTATGTGGACTTGAGGTAGCAAATGTGCTGGATGTTTGTAATGCAATGCTTTTTGCATCATTGAGCATATCACAGCTAGGTCAAAGGAATGCGGATTTGGATGAATTTATTTCGCAATGCTTCAGCTAAATATCCTTAACAGTAACATCTCCAAGAGTCCACCGGCTACGCAAGCACCAACCGAACCCTACGATATTACCCATGTCTGGCTATCCACGCAGGCGGTCCCCTTTCTCCCTTCAAGGATCTGCTTGAAGGACAGCTCGCCAGTTCCGGGTCCTCTCCAAGTCCAGCGAATCCCTTTCACTGTGACTGAGGCGTAGTTCCCGTTGTTAGCTCTCTTGGCTCTGGCAATTTCTTCTCTGACATTGGCAGAATACAAACGGGCTTCTTGATCGGATACCATGGCTGAGGAAGTGGAGTGTAATAAGTCTTGAGACTGACAAGCCCACACCTGCTGCTTTATATCACCTTATCCAGGTGGTGGCTTAGTGTTGGCTGCTTCATGTGCCCTTTTCTAATAAGTATAGCGGCTTCCCACCTAAAGTGCTGAGTCTTAGGCCAAGCTTGGAGAAATTATCCAGAAATCATGAATGGTTACAGTTGAGGCCAAATCTGCAACATTACCTGAGGAAACCAGTACTAGCTAAACACATCCATGAATATTTCCTTCTTGCCGGCACCGTCTCTATGCACCATGCCGGTCATTGGTGACAAGGATTTGCACCAATCAGCAATGAGTCTGTTCTTGAAATAACAGGTTATGTAATCAACCTGCCCAAAAGAATGACCGTGGTAGTCGGTGGCTGAGCTCTTAATCCGACGCTGTACTCCATCTGTGGCAGGGTAAAGTTTACAATAGATAAGTTCATGTGTCTTGCAAGAAAGCATCGCCATCCAAGCTATTGATTGTAGCAGCATAGATAAAACGTAACACAAATAAAGTGAACAGTCACATTTGGCTTGTTTCTTGACAAATAACTAATTGAAAACGCGTGTACTACAACAAGAAATTCTAAGGCAGCCTAAACTATCCCGAGCACTATCCACTCAATATCCCCAACTCTTGGCAAACAACTGACCAATTTATTCTTGCCTGTACTGTGCTGTACACCCCAGGACAGTCGTATTGTTCACCAATCAGCAACAGCCCTAGGTTCTTGTAATAACAGGTTAATTTGATACGCCTGCCCCAAAGCTTGACTGTGGTGGCTGCTCTCCAGTTGCGGCAGGGTCAGTTCAGCAATATATATAAGCATATGTATAGCAAGAAAACAACACTACCAAAGGACAATACCTTCCAGGTAGTGATAGGACTATTGTAAGAGATACTTGCCTTAAAGATGTAACAAAGATACCAAGCTCACAGGACAAAGTACCATCCAGGAAAGCTACACTGATACAAAGGGAGTACCAAAACCCATTGAAATTGACCGAAATCACCTTGGAGCTATCGACGGTAATGTTTAGGTTCATTAGTAAACAATTACCAAAGTCCTTACCAATATGGATAGCTATTGCAAAAACTGAGAGAATTGTGAATGATATTAAGGATATCATTGACCAGATCGCCCTCATTCTTTACACTTTGAAATGCAGCCTATACTGTGTAGCCTTGGTACGAAGAGGTAAGGTAGCAAAGGTTAAATCAATCTAGCTGGCATAAAGCTAGTGCTATGAACGAAGCCTAATTGAGTGGGATCGAGGTGATATAAATCGGCAAAATTCGCATGAGACTCCACCAGCCAGTCATGCAGCTTTCCATCCTCTTGCTAGTTTCCGCCATCGCTTCGTTGCAAGCAATCTCCGCTATCCCACTCGGTGACTCCCAGGTAGCTTACACCAAAGAGCCATGTGTCGGACAACAGGGTGCTTGTTATCAGGACACTTCGGCCCCCAGTCAAGAATACCAGCCGTCAACTGAGGAGGGGGATGATTCGGAGACGAGTGATCCAATGCAGACAAGCGAGACTTCAAGTGAGCAGCCAGGATTCTCTGGGTTACAAGGGTTCGATATTTCCAATCTTCAACCATCCCAAGCCTTGCTGGACAAAATCAATGGTCATTCTTCCAGTAAAGCCAATGCCTTGTCCAACTCAAACCAATTCGACCAAGCGCAAGTCATTGATCAAACCCTGTACCAGCCCAAGCAGCAACAGTCACAAATTATCATCACTCAGCCAGCAGCGCGTGCGCTTAGAGGTGGGTACAAGAAGTTTAAGAGATCTGCTCGTCGCCACTTCAAAGTTAGATATTTCAGTGGAAACAGACATTAAGTCTAGTGAAAGTAAATTTACGAAATAAAATGAGCAACATATTACTCGGTATACTGATGATGTACAGTACTCAAGAATTTGCTGATATGCACACACAGAAACAGTGGCACTTATCGTTGTACACAATGTCATTGTGAGTATTGAAGAGAAGTATGGGCAGCGGTGATAGAGCCATATATATATACAAAGGCTGTCATTCCAGTGCATGTGTTTTATATGCCACAGGCTTCCTCAATAAAGTCAATAACAGAATGGAAAACATGCGCAATCTAACAAGACTCACTTTATGCCCTCGACTTAACCTTATTATATAGCCTCCCATGCTATATAGCGGCCTATGCAACTAACTTATTTCTCAGCTATTCTTCAGCATGCGCTCTACTACCATAACAGTGATTCTAGGCCTTGCCGCTCTTCAAGTTGCCGTTGCTGCCCCAATCGGCTGTTCTTCTCCATGCACTCGCGAGTATAGAAGGGTACATTATCGCAGCTTACCATGTGCACAGTATGCGAGCGATTGCTACCAAAACGCTCGAGTTTTGCCTGTCGTTAAGACGACGAATGTCCAATCCCCGTTATTGCGCCAGGTTTTCACCACGGTGACCAGAAAGCACGATAACCTGAACATTGCTAACGCCAATAGCAATAAAGGCTTCAATGTCAAGTATCAAGCAGGGCCCAGTCTCGAACTGGAGGGTGGGGCCAATGCATTAGAATATGCTAAGCAAAAGGGAGCGGAACACTTGGAAGATAGTTCTTTCTCTCCCTACGTCCTGATGCAGCCCACCCAAGATATACAATACACAACCCCAGTGGCAGAGATGCAATGCGTAGAAGATTGTCCAGAGCAAAACATTCAATACAATTAGTGCGATGACATGAGCTGAAGATGTAGGTAGTCATCACCACGCTACAACTGAAAATTCTCAATCAATAAAATTCAAATGACATTCTTATACTTGTTGTTACTTATGATTAGCTTTTTACTTGCACACACCTGTATCATGATCAGAGCTGCGGGCATTAATATTAAATATTCGCTTACGTACTAACATACTCACCCTCAGTCTTTAGTGATGCTGCCCTCAACCGAAAAGTTTGATATTAGAGAGAATGTCTGACAGGGTTACCGGATTGACTTCGGTAACACAAAGATTCGAGATTGACAGACTGCCCAGTGACTGTTAGCATTGTGATATTTCCTCTTATCGTTTTTGTGCAAGCTAAGAATAAAATAGATGATGAGGGTGGGGTTCGAACCCACGCCTCCGAAGAGACTGCGACCTGAACGCAGCGCCTTAGACCACTCGGCCACCTCACCAGCTTGTACTTGGACCTTACGAAAAAGTATCGAATCAAATGTTCTTGAAGTACAGCCATCACTCGAAGCAAGCATCATAAAGTATCTTTACCTATTGTTTTGTCGTTACCCATCAGTGTCTTTTCATAGTGAAGAAACGGCAATCGAATTTACGATCAATAAATATAAAATCCCGGGTTTGGCAGACTAAATTAAACTGAAAATCAGTCGAGGAACATAGATCTTTTCCTATGTAATGGTCACTAAATCATTTGTAAACGGAGATTGTCTAGATGATACTGAGTAGTGAGTAATATATGCAGCACAGAGTGGTGTTACATCAAGAATATAAGCATCATTTGGTCACTCTTACTAAGTGGGATCGAGAAGGTGATATAAATCGGGAGTACAAGAAGTTACGCCACTTTAAAGTATGCTCCAGAAAATCATGGTGAGTCCCACAAAACAATGGAAGAAATGAGTAAAAATAAGAACTATGGACATGTGTGAGGGGAATGCAGAATGCTGACAATCGTTAGAAGTGTGCCGACAATTGCACCCAACAGATAAATAAAGTTGAACTGAGAATAATCATTCTTTGCACAGTCTCACAGACTATTGATCCATCCTCATTAAAATCAATTTCCATAACTGAATGTTCAAGTGGGCTCACAACTTTGCCTAAAAATTGGAAAATAGTAAGTTGGTAGTCAAACTTTATTGTAGTGGCTACTGTTGACCATCCACTCAGACTGCCAATACCCACTCTCCTTGTGTCACTTGTATTCTCCAACTATAACAGAGAGGTTGTGCTTTTTAGGAACCAGATGAGAAATATGGTAATTAATATGCATCAGCATTTAAAACTTAGCCAACTTTGCTGCCTCAGGAATTCTAGTACCCTGACTGATTTTCCCTAACCCAGACATAACTAATCCCAGTTATAGTTTACTTTATCCCTCCTCAGAATCTATTTTTAGCTGTCACACCTGATCAAATTGCATGTGGCATTACATTATCAACTTATCTGCATATTTAGTGCAGATATGAATAGTCTAGTGGTGGCTGATAATGCCTTACAGGCATTCTTTGTGATTTTGCTGTTGCACAATGGACTAGGAATTTGTCTTTATTATTGTGCAAATGCAGTTAACAGCACTTAGTTCCTTCTCCTGGTACTTTAAGGCTTATGCTCCTACAGTTCTAGGAGGGCATTCTTTTCCCAGAACAATGTCCCAAAGGCCTCTTTCCTGTAGCAGCATAATTATCTACACCATCCAGACTTGATGTTAGATCCAGAATGGCATTCCTTTCACCAGAATCACCATTGCAGTACTGCTGTCACCACCAATACCAGCTTCTCTACATATAGATTATGTAAGTACTGAAATGATTTCCACTTTGTTAACCACTTATGCCTGCCTTGCTGTTAAAGCACCATTCTGGTTCCCTTATTGCAACTCCATACATTTATCAACAAAGATAGTAGTTACCCTCAAATATGTGCAGTTAATAAACTGTACAGGTTATCAACATCTTGAAAGGTACCCAACATACATACTTGGGGATAACCCTTACCCTCTTATATATATTTACTACTACATAGGTTGGCTGATAAACTGTGAAGCACAATCTGTCTGTAATGATGATGATGAAGTAGAACATATATACATATATACCTCATTTGTCACTAAAAGTCTGAGGATGCAATGAGTATTTTATTATTGACAGAGTAGGAATCTTGGTTTTGCATGTATACATTAATATCTGTGGAGGTGTTGTTCACAACAAATACACAATGGGTGATCATAATTGCCCTCATCTGGGATAGGTGACTGAATGTATGTAGGCGTAGATGGTTGGAACAACATCTGATCTACTAGCTGCACTTGGGAGTATTGATTTGAGTTGGAGAGAGCTTGGGCATCTTGCGCAGAGTTAGCCTGGATGCTGTCCAGCAACAGTGAGGCATCTGGGACATCTAATGGGTAGTCTGTCAATGAATATGATTCAAGGTATGGTGTCTGGTTGTTGTATATATTGATGGGCCAAGAATACTATGATGGATAGAATGTAGGTATTGTAATGCATTTTGGTGCTTAGCAATACTTGACAATTACTTTTATCCATACTTTTATACATGATAGGCTAACCCTAAACATATTGATGAGCCCAAGAGTGTAAAAGAGGCCCTAAATAGCCCTCAGACAAAGCTTTGGAGATCTGCAATGACTGAGGAATATCTGGCCCTGATGGAAAATCAAACTTGGGACTTGGTCAAATTACCAATCAACCAAATATCAGTTGGATGCAGATGGGTCTTCAAGACAAAATACAAGGCTGATGGTACAATTGAAAGATACAAAGCAAGACTTGTGGCCAAAGGATACTCTCAAACAAGAGGACTGGACTATACTGATACCTTTGCACAGGTAGCCAAGTTTAATTCCATCAGATTAATATTGGCTATTGCAGCCAAATATAAGTTTTTTATTCATCAAATGGATGTAAAAACTGCATTTTTGAATGGAGAACTTGATGAGGACATGTATATGGACCAGCCTGATGGGTTTGTTGACCAAGATAAACCTCATTTGGTCTGCAAGCTTAAAAAGTCACAATATGGTCTCAAACAATCACCAAGAGCCTGGAATTGCAAGATAGATTCTTATTTGGAATCTTTGAGTTTCAAAAGGAGTAAAACTGGCTATAGTATATATTATAAGCCAGATAGCACAAATCCAGTTCTATTAGCTCTATATGTGGATGATCTTATTATAGCCACCAATAACCTAAAAACATTGGAAGAGACAAAATCCAGCCTATCTAAGGAGTTCAAGATGTCTAATCTAGGAGTACTCAGCTACTACTTAGGGATTAGGTTCTCCATAGACAGAAGTACCCAGACTATTACCCTAAGTCAATTCAAGTATATTCAAGATATACTAAAGAAGTACAAGATGGAAGACTGTAAACCGGCAGCTACCCCAATGGAGACAACCTTAACTTGGTCAAAACTTGACCAAATCAAGAGAGCTTGGTGCCATCTGAAAGCCCTGACTTTCCTTATCAGTCTATAGATGGCAGTCTGATGTATATCATGCTTGGAACATGTCCAAATATCTCATATTCAGTGGGAGTTGGCAGCCAACATAATCAGAACTATGGATCTGATCATATTGCAGCAGTTAAGCGGATTTTTAGATACCAAAAAGGAACTGCTGATATCTGCTTAAGATACACTTATAAGGATTCAGAACAGGATCTTGTGGGATACTCTGATGCTGATTGGGTACAAAATTTGGAAGACAGAAGATCCACCACAGGATACACCTTTCTTTACTGTAAAGGAGCAATTTCATGGAATTCAAGAGAGCAACCAACTGTAGCACTTTCTACCACAGAGGCAGAGTGCATGGCAACCTGTGAAGCTACAAAAGAAGCAATGTGGTTAAGAAAGCTTTTTACAGATTTAGGCCTATGTCAAAAAACGCCTATTACTTTATTTCAAGATAATCAAGGATGTATACAATTAGGTAGAAATCCAGCTTTTCATGCTAGAACCAAGCACATAGATGTTAGCATCATTTCATACATGAAGCTATAGAGAATAACTTAGTTAGCTTAGTTTACTGTCCTACAGATGAAATGATTGCAGACATATTTACCAAACCACTTGCTAGAGACAAGTTTGAATATCTTAGGTCAAAATTAGGATTAGTCAGTATGAACATTTAGCTAAGTGGGAGTGTTGTAAAAAATTTTTTTTCACCTAAATATTCACCTAACTTAGTCACTTAGATCATTACCTTCATATTCTAGAGATTACTGACCAAATTCCTTGTTGGGATTTACTCAGAATATTTTCACCAAAATACCAGGTACCCAGAACATGAGAATTCTCTAAGTTGACCAAACAGCCCCAAACTTTGCACACATGTTGTTGGGATCTTCCTTAACCTATTCTACGTGTTTGCTATGCCAAGACCAGGTAAGAGTATAAATACTACATTTACATTCAATAAATCATTAAGTGAAAACCACATAATCTACTTGTTCTCCCAATCACTTCCAATATCTCCAGGACTCTTACAACATTTTAAGCCCCCAAGGTGATGTTTCTCAAACATCTTCTGATACATAAACTTTTCACAGTTATGGGCAAAGGATATAATGGCAGAGTCACTAACTCAATGGTGGATTAACCCTTGTACTTTCTACTGGCACTTTAAGGATTCTTCTCCTAAACCACCATAAGGGCACTCTTCTCTGTAACAATGGCCCTAAGGACTGTTCCCTATGGCAGCATCCTCTTCTTCACCCACCAGTCTTAAGAGTTAACTCCATCCAGCTTGTCAGCAGAGGGGAAAATACAAGCAATTGCATTGGCAGACATTGCAGAGAATGGTAGCTTGGGGCTCATAACTGTTGTATACAAGAGAAAAGTGAAATAAAACTCTTGAATGGTTTAACTGAACCAAAGGGACAATCAAGTGCAGAATCTTAGAATTGGTGGAGAGTGGTGGAAATATTAGCAGAGAGATTCTGGTCTAATATTTGTCTTGTATATAGCTGGGTTTGGCTATAAAGGCTACTGAGCTGGCTTGCTATGCAGGCTAGGCTTGGTGTTCTTGGGAGTGCTAAATATGCTAGGCTTGGGTAGAGTCTAGAACAGAATTGCTAAATTCTTAATTTTGCTGAGACACACACTAAACCAAAAGGTTCAGTAAGCTTTATTTATATGTTTCTGATTAAGTTGAATTAGTAAGTGCCAAGATACTGGATTGATTGCAATCAGCTTGGGTGTTGACAGGTGCATAAGATATTTGCAGATTGCATCATCAGACAGCTTATGTCTTGGCAACTGCTAAGTGGTGGATAGATCTCAGATGACTAGTTACTTGAAAAGGCTTTGCAGAGTAGTTGAGGACATGATGACCACAAAAAATATATCAAGTGTAACAGCTAAAAATAGATTCTGACAAGGGATAAAATGAACCATAACTGGGATTAGTTATGTTTGGGTTTGGGAAAATCAGTTAGGGTACTGGCTGTTCTAACAGAGTATAGTTGGCCAAGTTCCAATTGTTGATGCACAACAACAACCAGTTGTAAGAGTTTGGGAGATACTGGAAATGATTGGGAGAACAGGCAGACTTTGTGGTTCTCACTTAATGATATATGAAATGTAAAAATAGTTTTGATACTTTGTATAGTTCTGGCAGGATAAACACATAAAGCATGCTTAACAAGGTTCCAGGACCATGTGTGCAAAGTTTGGGGCTGTTTGGACAACACCAAGAAATCACATATTCTGGGTACTGGATGTTTTGGTGAAAATAATCCAAGTAA
>MCFE01001271.1:0-11612 GCA_002104905.1 Basidiobolus meristosporus CBS 931.73 | reverse complement strand
GAATCATTGCATTTCCAAAGGAGCACTTCTGACCATAGTATCTGTTATGAGCCAGATATAGCTAATCCAGCTCTATCTGCTCTATATGTGGATGATACTGTTATAGCCACTAATACCCAAAAAACCTTGGATCAGACTATAACCAGCATATTTAAGGAGTTCAAGATGTCTGATCTAGGAGAACTCAGTTACTGCTTAGGAACAAAGTTCTCCATAGACAGAAGTATACACACTATCACCCTCAGCCAGTCCAAGTATATTCAAGATATCCCAATAAAGCATCAAATGGGAGACTGTAAGCCTGTAGGTGCCCAAATGCAGACAAACCTTTACTTGGTCAAAACTCAACCAAATCAAGAGAGCATGGTGCTATCTGAAAGCTCAGAGTTCCCATATTGCTCTACAGTTGACAGTCTGATGTAAATCATGCTTGGGACACCTCCTGATATCTCATATCCAGTGGGAGCCATCTGCCAGCATAATCAAAACTGTGGATCTAAACATATTGCAGTAGTTGAGCAGACTTTGGATACCTAAGAGAAACAGCTGATACCTGCTTAAGGTGCTCCATTAAGGATTCAGAACAGGATCTTGTGGGATACTCTGATGCTGATTGGGGACAGACTTAGAAGACAAAAGATCCACTGCAGGATACACCTTTCTTTGCTCTGAAGGAGCAATTTCACAGAATTCAAGAAAGCAACCAACTGTGGCACTTTCTACCACAGAGACAGAGTATATGGCAGCCTGTGAAGCAACAAAAGAAGCAATGTGGCTAAGAAACCCTTTTAAAGATTTAGGCTTATGTCAAAAACCACTTAATACTTTATTTCAAAATAATCAATGATATATACAATCATGTAGAAATCAACCTATTCATGCCTGAGCCAAGCACATATATATTAGACATCATTTCATATGCCAAACTATAGGAAATCACATGGTTAACTTAGTTTACTGCTCCACAGATAAAATGATTGCAGACATACTCACCAAGCCATTAGCTAGAGAAAATGTGATTATCTTAGGTCAAGATTAGGACTAGTACAAATGAACATATAGCTGAGTGGGGGTGTTGTAAGCATTTGCAGCTCCACCTGAATATTCACCTAGCATAGTTGCCCAGACCATTACCTGCAAATCATAGAGAATAAAGACCAAGTTCCTTGTTGGGAATTGCTCAGATTATTTTCAACAAAGTATCAGATACCTAGAACATAAAGATTCTCAAAGTTGTCAAAAAAGCCCCACACTTTGCACATATGTTCTTGGGACCTTCCTAAGCATACATAATCTACTTGTTTTCCCAATCACTTCTAATATCACAAAGACTCTTACAACAGATGTATAGCTCATTACAAGAAGCACTCAGTCAAAGTGGCAGTAGAGGACATGACAGTGATAATAACACATGGCTTTCTCAGGATCCTGTCACAAGCTGAGCCAAAAGCTTGAAACAAGCAGCAATGAAACACCAGGCTGCCAGCAGAGTGCTGTTAAGGGACAAGCAGGCAGAAAAGAATGCACCAGTGCAGCATTTAGCCAAGAGAAAGCAGAGTACAGTATATGAAGTACTCAGTCAAAGTTGCAGTGAATGACTTGGCAGTGAGAAAGGTAATGGTAAAGAGAAAAAATCTACTGAAGTCAGGGACAGGGAAGCATACAAAAAAAGCTGCAGTTCTCAGTAATCAATGCCCTCAGCCCAGAACAAGCTGAATCCCATATTAGCCAAGAATTACCAACAAAACAACAGCTGTTTTCACCAGAGTTGGAAGTGCAGCCAGTTCAACTTCACTCCAGTGAGGTGTAGGAGCTTGCAGAGAAAGGCAATTCATCCACCACTCCCTGCACATCCTCCATTGTAGACAGAGTGTAGATCTCACTAACAGACAAAGCAACAATGTCCAGAACTTAAAAGACTATCATGTTTCCTACAGTGGAATTTGAAACATAAATAGGCACACCATGAGGCTGCAGCACTTCTTCAATAGCAGTGCTCAAGAAAATGCACTTGAATATTTCAAGGATTTATTGCAAAGTCTGGCAGATAAAGTGCTAGACCTTGAAATGCCTGCTCAAGACCAGGATGTATGGGAACCAGTGAATGCATAATTGCCAATACAGCAGGGTTCCTGCCAAGTCATGGAAAAGGGTGTTGCAGCAGTAATACTTATTAAATGGTGAATTTTAATGGAGCTACTTGCAGAGTATGGGGTTGGGCTTAATGTTAGTATAGAGTATAGGGACTTGTATAGATCAATACAATTGGCAATTGGGTTGCAACTGAAGTTTCAGCAGAAATAAACTAATATGAATGCACAAAAAGTAAGAGCATTGGTTGAATTTGGAAGTCAGATGTGTGAAAGAGATGCAATAACCAATTGGTGTACACAAATGTAGGAGGTGATTGAGTGTCTGGGATCAGAAAGTGAGAGAATTGGCAGAGAACCAATCAAAAGCCACTTATGTATTGCTATGATGAAAAATTTTGTCCAAGTTTTTTGTGAAATCTGGGGAGCAATTTTTCTTAGTGGTCTCTGCACAGTGTGCAGATAGAATCAATACCTCTCAGTCACAGGATTTTAATTGGTAGCCTTTGGACAGCATCATCACAATTACTTTTCATATGGCATGGTCTTGGCAAAACAAACATGTTGAATATATTACAAAGGTCCTGAGGACATGGGTGCAAAGTTTGGGTCTGTTTGGGGAACACAACTGATTTTCATGTTCTGAGTACCTGATGTGTAGGTGAAAATACCAAGTACCCAGTGTTGTAAGAGTCTTGGAGATATTGGAAGTGATTGGGAGGACAAATAGATTATGTGGTAATAGTATAAATATTACTATTACATTCAATAAATCATCAAGGGAAAGCCACATAATCTACTTGTACTCCTAGTCACTTCCAATATCTCCAAGACTCTTACAACAGGTTATGAGCCCCAAGCTGTCACTCTCTGCAATGTCTACTACTGCTATTACTAGAATTTCTCCCTCTGCTAAAAAGTTGGATGGATCTAACTACCAAGTGTGGAAGGTGAAGATGAAGATGCTGCTACAAGAAAGAGGCCTTTGGGATATTGTCATGGGAGAAGAATGCCCTCCTAACAATGATGTCATGGTCTGAGTACCTGATATTTTAGTGGGAATATTCCAAGTAAATTGCAACAAGGAATCTGGTCAGAATTCTCTAAGATTTGTAGGCAATGATCCAAGTGACTAAGTTAGGTGAATATTTAGGTGGAATTACAAACTTTTATAACACCTCTAACATTTTTTTTATACTCTGGATGGGCTGCATTGCCCTTTCCAGCAGTATTTTCTTGGATGAATCAGTCATGGCTTCTTGCTTACTTGTACAGAGCTGCACATACCTTGGTATACCAAACTGATGTGAATGTTGGCATTTCTGTTGTAGCTCACTACACAACAACCTTTTTCCTTTTCTTTGGTGGCTACCTGATGATGTTGCACCATGTACTCGTCACCTCTTTGACCACATAGCAGTCACCAAAATGACTGTCTACGCCCTTTTGCTTGCGATCCCGCAGGATATTTGGGCTATCTCAATAAAATAAGCAAATGCCGCCAAATCTGAACTCGCAGGGTTATAAGATTGGATGCTGCCTGAGATACGGCAGCCTACAAACCAACCAAATATGCAACAGTGTGTTAAAGCCCGTGCCAAATACTCATTAGCCAAAAGCTCAACCCAGTGAGCCGGTAGTTGTGAGTACACTTTAGAACATCGGACAGGATCATCCCCAACAGTATCACAGTAACCTGTGTATCCTAACCTCAACCATCCCTATCACACAATTGCACACCGCCAACAGTACTTGATATACAGTGCACTTGCATGGCCCTACACCCCACCGTAGAACTCGTAACTGGCTGGATTAAGCTTGAAGCTAAAATTTCTCAAGTAGGCACCGAGCCACAACTCCCCGCATGAGGGTGATACAGGACATGGCCTCAAAATGGGATTGCTAAGGTATCCACTCCAAGGTGTCTGAACCTCTTGAAGCGGATGGCATAATTCACGGCTCGACCCAATGAATGCGAACCTTGCCACCCAGGGAATCCACCTTGTTTACAGTGGACTGAGCCCCAGGTTCCAGTTGGAAGGATATTTTTTTTTCGGCCTAGACAGAAGGCGAGGGTGGCAGCGAAGCCAAGTAATCTCGCTGGTGGATTCGTGAAGATTGCTTTGTTTATGTAAAACCTTCCTCTCGGCCAATGAATGGGACCGCCAATGTATATCACGTGACCTGGAGGAAATCCAAGTCACCTCGAACGAGAGAATGGGAAGGTACTTGGCATGGCATCCACATCAAAACAAAGACCACCCGGTCAACAGAGGGGCTCTAGATGAAGGCGTGACGGTCCAGTTCGCTAGGATATCTGACAGCGGTCGGAACAGGCTCTAGTCCGAGGAATCCGAGCTAGAACCCGCATTGTTTTGGTTTCCCGGGCGAATTGTGATCGATCCATCTCCCCAACTATGGGAACCGTTGATACCTAACCCAACCCAGCATCACACCACCACCAGCTCGACCATGCTCACTTTGGTGCGGTGGAGGAGATCTAGGAAGGTTGGTGAATCCACGGGCTGCGGTTGGTGAAGTCTATCCGTCGGAGCCAAATCGAGTAAAAACACGTCCATCACACGAAGGTCAACGCGCCGGATCAGATCCTAGCTGGTTCCCAAAAATGGCGGCTGAATAAATGAAACTGGGCTCGGCTGCGGCAACGGATCCGGGGATCCAGCTGGCGATCACCCTGGGTTCATCCTGGTGATGAGGGTGGAATGGCAGGGTCCAGCCCACAGACAACTGGTATAAATATTGGTGTGGACGAGTGGACCACCAATATTCGTTTGCTGTAACAAAAAGCCATCTCCATTTGTAAAGAATTTGAAAATATGGGTGCCGTAAAGAATGCTCAGTCTACCAGCTCACCAGCCACTGCCAGCAGCAGCAGCAGCAGCAAAAAGGGCAGCAACCAATTCCAGCTGGACTCCGAGTTTGTTGAAAAATATAGACACCAAAGAGCGCCGTTTGGGTTCAACGGCTTGGGCAACATCGTGTACCAGAGAACTTACTCTCGGCTAAAGGAGAACGGCGAACGTGAGCAATGGTAGGCCTCGGATAGGGAGTGTTGTAAGCCACTGGAATCCTCTAACACCACTGAATTTAGGTTTGAGACCGTGGAGCGAGTGGTGAATGGCACATTTAACATGCAAAAGCGCCACATGGAGCTGAACGAATTAGGCTGGAATCCTCAGTCAGCTCAGGTCACCGCACAGAAAATGTTTGACCGTATCTTCCACATGAAGTTCCTTCCACCCGGCAGAGGCCTCTGGGCGATGGGATCCCCATTGACAGAGGAGCGCGGGATTTACACCGCCCTGAACAACTGCGCGTTCGTTAGCACCACATGCATGTTTGAAGAGGGGCATCAACGCAGTCGCCCCTTCACCTTCCTGATGGACGCCTCCATGCTTGGAGTGGGCGTCGGCTTTGACACCAGAGGGGCAGCCACTGCAAAGGAGAAACATATCAATATAACGGGACCAGACAAGAGCCGCACCGAGACCTATGTCATCGAAGATTCTCGTGAGGGCTGGGTCAAATCCTTGGAGCTCTTGATCGAGTCGTACTTCGATCCAAGCATGCCAGTCCAGGAATTCGACTACGAGAAGATCCGGCCGGCTGGCCTCCCTATCAAGGGATTTGGCGGGGTCTCCTCAGGCTCGGCCGCACTCAAGGACCTCCATCTTCAAGTGCGCAACATCCTGGAGAAGAATGTGGGGGCGCCCATCTCCGTCACCAGCATCGTCGACATCATGAATCTGATTGGCAAGTGCGTGGTCGCTGGCAACGTAAGAATAGAACACCTTTGTGCAACCATGTGTTGGTAGTGTCAACTAACCCCTTTTGTCCAGATCCGTAGAACAGCAGAAATCGCATTTGGGGATCCCAACGACGAGGAGTACATCGACCTCAAGAACTACGAGGTCAACCCGCATCGGATCGAGTACGGCTGGACCAGTAATAACTCGGTGTTTGCGGAGTTGGGCATGGACTACTCCGGCGTTTGCGCCCGCGCGGCCAAGAACGGGGAGCCTGGGTTTGCCTGGCTCGAAAATGCCCAGAACTACGGACGCATGGAGGATCCCAAGAACATGAAGGACCGTCTGGCGCTGGGAGGAAACCCATGCCTGGAACAGACCTTGGAATCGTTCGAGCTTTGTTGCTTGGTCGAGATCTTCCCCAACAACCACGAGACCATGGAGGAGTTTCTTGAAACCATCGAGCTGGCCTTCATGTACGCCAAGACCGTCACCCTCGGCAAAACCCACTGGGCAGAGACCAACCGCGTGATGCTACGCAACAGACGCATCGGAACCGGCTTGAGTGGCATTGCACAGTTCATCAGCAAGCATGGCATCCATGAGTTCAAGAAGTGGTGCGAAGAGGGATATGCTCAGGTCCAGGCGGTGGACGATAAGCTATCGAGACTGTTCTGCATCCCCCACTCCATCAAAACCACCACTGTCAAGCCATCCGGAACGGTCTCACTGCTCGCCGGCGCTACCCCCGGGCTTCATTTCCCCGAGTCCCGGTACTGCATCAGACGAGTACGTATCGCGAAAAGCTCGGAGCTGATCGAGCCTCTGCGCAAGGCCGGCTACAAGATAGAAGACGACGTGTGGGAGAGCAGCACTTACGTGGTAGAGATCCCCATTGATCATGGCGAGGGCTTGCGTGGGTTGAAAGAGGTGTCGATGTGGGAGCAGCTCAGCCTCACCTCATTCCTTCAACGCTATTGGTCGGACAATCAGGTCAGTTGCACGGTGACATTTGATCCGGAAACCGAAGGGGACCAGATGAAGCACGCCCTGGATTACTTCCAATACCAACTCAAGGGGATTTCTTTCCTTCCACGCATCCCAGCTGGCGTCTATCCCCAGATGCCCTACGAGGCCATCACTGAGGATGAGTACTTCGAGATGGCTAGCGGGATCTCGAAGGTGGACTTCCACAAGGGGGACAACGAGGACCCGGAGATGGAAAGATTCTGCGACGGGGCTTCGTGTGCGGTCGAGTTTCGCCCAAGCGTTGCGTCCAGAACATCGGATTAAGTTACTGTCCAGAACGCGGCCTCCAACTGAATGAATTGTAAACAAGAAAAATCCCCCCAGTCAGCATCCAATGTAATCATAAAATAGCCCGTACTTTTTGTGCTGCTTTCCCAATAATAAATATTTATCCCTCAAGCATCGTCCAATGATCTGCCCGTTTTCCTCACCAAAACATCTGCTTATAAATCGTCTTGATCAGTCCGGTGGTCACACGCCCTATGATGAGTTGCTCAGAGACTCAACAGGAGTATGAGGTTAGGTTTTTTGCTTTCGAGAGAGCTCGAGTTGGGAATTAATAAAGAATCGTTTGTAGAGAGGGGAATTAGGCTATGTATCAATATTGGACCTGCGGCCCCGGTCGAACTATGCGAATGTGGTGGGGGTGGTTACTAGCTTCAAAGCGCCCAAGAAGAGCCGAGGAACCGGTTAGCCTTGAACCACCTACCTCATGCTGGTGTCAGTCCCAAGCTGAAAATTTCTGTAGACTATGTAGGCTCCACTGTGATCACCGACCCAAAGTCCGATGCCGCTGGTGGGTCGGCCGTTGTCATCAATTACTTCAAATCCTCTGTGGGGCTTCTCCCGAAAGTGGCCAAGACTGGGGATATATTGTTCTGCAAAGAAGTCAAGGTATGCGACCTCCTCATGCTACTCTACGCGAAAGCATTCCATAGAGTAGACCGCATTCCCTAACGACCTAGTAGATTCAGCCCTTCGGCAACAAAACCCAAGCAATTTCCACCAAATCCTCCAGTTGGATGGTGATTGACGGAAGTCGCGACTCCGACGCGTGTACGAAATCGAGTAACTTTGTTTCACACGAGTGTGACTTTCGCATCGCCAAATGGATGAAGGAGTGGTGGCTGGCGAAAGACGCACCCATCTCTGTGCCAGTTTTGAAGGAATATGTACCGCCAAAATCTCAGCGGTCGACATTGAAACTTTCCCAAGTCAAAGCTTACACCTTCTTTGATTTTGTGGGTGAGGTAGGATGCCTTTCTCGAAAACTGGTCTAGACGCGAACGCTCACGCCCATTTCCCACTTCAAAGGTTGTGAAAGTGACTTCGGGGAATCTTCCGTCGTGCGTTGAGCTCCAGTTGACTGACTACACCACTAACCACAGTTTACCGTAAGAATCATTGAATCCTCTAATCCCGGAACGTATTCGCTCACCCACAAACGTTAGCGTAACCCCAAGAAACCCCCAGGATCCGTACGCGGTCTATGGCCCTCGAGTGGTGCAATGCCTACTCTGGGACGAGCACGCGGAGGTGGGAGAACAGCTGCCAATTGGAAGCTATGTCTTCATGCGAAACCTCAATGCCAAGATATCCCCAATGGGCTATATGGAATTCAAGCTGCACGGAGACAAACGTGGGTATCTGAACAGCGAGCCGAACGTCGTCATCCTGGACAAGTCGCATCCCCAGGTCGCAGACCTAAACCGGTATTGTTATCGAGCGTCTCTTTTGACTCACCGCGTCGTTACTTAACTGCCTCAAGACAGAAGAAGGAGTTTCTGGAAGACGCCAATGCTGAATTTTCTCGAAATCTTGCCGAAGGGATGAGCCACGACAACCCACAGATCACCGGTACGTCTGGTATTTAGCATCCCCAGTGTGCAGCTGCTCACCGCACTACCCTCAGCCATCAAGCACATAACGCAGATCCCAGTCTCGATAGACGATGTGCTCAATCACCCTCAGGCATGTTCGCCATCTATACCAGCGCGTCGGGTGCGGCTTATCTCATCTGTCTGATGTTTGCTAGGCTAATGCGAAGTTCCGGATCCGAGTACGTCTCACGGACTACATGCCAGAAAAGATGGAGGACTTCGCAAGACCGTATTGCACCAATTGCAACAAAAGGTTTTGCTTTGGCGATTCCCTTGCTTACCACTGCATCTAACATGTTCACCAGCCTCGCCCCTACGCGCATCCAGCTCACACAATGCCCCGAGTGCTCGTTTACAATGAGCAAATATTCGTTCATCTACATGTTTGCCCTACTAGTGGAGGATCGCGCTCGATCCACTTTGCCGGTGTATCTGTACGGAAAAGATGCGGTATGTGATTGCTATCCTATCTCCATCACCAGTCCTTTTCGAACTCAACCCTGAACTCATTAAGAGGAATTTCTTCGACGGCCTGCCCCCCACCAAGTAAGCTCCTGCAGTCACAACAATCGATTCTCTGCTGATCAAATCCAGTTTGCATGCAGATCAGGAAACCCTTAACGCCCTTCACCAGAGGTTTCGTAAATTATGGGATGGCCCTCGCTTGACGCCCTACAACGGACTTTGGTTTGATTGCTGCATCAAGTCGTACACGGTCACCGCCGAGGATGGTAGTTTGGTAAAGAGGTATCGAGTATTCGACACTTCGTTGCTGTAGTGTTGATTGTTTGTTGAGTAAGGGGTGATGTTGGTCATCAATCATCGCTGAATCCCATTCGCTTGATTCGTTCCTTATTCGCATGCATGTCATGCGGATGTTCATTGTCCAGGAGTGTCGATCTGTCCTTTGCACTTGAATGTGTAGTAAGCACATAAGACCTCAATCAACACTCAATAAACCATGCAAGTCTCAGGATTAGATTGGTCATGCACGATCGGTGACCAACCATGTCAGTTTTGTTTCCGGCTCAGAACAATCGTTACTCCCCTGGATTATCTCCCAAGATCAACATCAAACCTGCCTCATTAGATGTCTCCTGTGTATAAATACCCGCTCAAGAATTTGTGTTGCTTATTAAAGTTTCTCAGTTCGTACTACAAGAATGAAGTTCTCGTCGGCTAAAATCCTGTTTGTTGCCTCTGCCGTGGCGCTGGTTAATGCCGCAGTCTTGGAGCGTGGATATGACACAAAAGATTACGCCGGTAATGGTGGTGGCGGTGTGTCGTATGGAGGTCATGGAGGTGGTTCTGGTGGAAAATATGGCGGCAGTGGTGGCGGCGGCGGCGGTGAATATGGCGGTCATGGCGGAGGTTCTGGTGGTGGTGGTGGCGGTGAATATGGAGGTAACGGTGGAGGCGGAGGTGGAGGATATGGCGGTAATGGCGGCGGTGGTGGCGGTGGTGGCGGCGGCGAATACGGAGGCAACGGCGGAGGTTCCCGCGGCGGATATGGTGGTAGCGGAGGAGGAGGAGAATACGGCGGTAATGGCGGTGGTAGCGGTGGTGGTGAATATGGAGGTAACGGCGGAGGCGGCGGTGGAGGATACGGCGGTAATGGTGGTGGTGACGGCGAATATGGAGGCAACGGCGGAGGTTCTGGCAGTGGATATGGTGGTAGCGGAGGAGGAGGAGGATACGGCGGTAATGGTGGCGGTGGTAGCGGCGAATACGGAGGCAACGGAGGTGGCAGCGGAGGAGGAGGATATGGTGGTAATGGTGGTGGCGGTGGCGGTGAATATGGAGGCAACGGCGGAGGTTCCGGCGGTGGATACGGTGGTAATGGAGGAGGAGGAGGAGGATACGGCGGTAATGGTGGCGGCGGCAGCGGTGAATATGGAGGCAACGGTGGAGGTTCCGGCGGTGGATACGGAGGCAACGGAGGTGGCAGCGGAGGAGGAGGATATGGTGGTAATGGTGGTGGCGGTGGCGGTGGCGGCGAATATGGAGGCAACGGCGGAGGTTCCGGCGGTGGATACGGTGGTAACGGAGGAGGAGGAGGATACGGCGGTAATGGTGGCGGCGGCAGCGGTGAATATGGAGGCAACGGTGGAGGTTCCGGCGGTGGATACGGTGGCAGCGGAGGAGGAGGATATGGTGGTAATGGTGGTGGCGGTGGCGGTGGCGGCGAATATGGAGGCAACGGTGGAGGTTCCGGCGGTGGATACGGTGGTAACGGAGGAGGAGGAGGATACGGCGGTAATGGTGGCGGCGGCAGCGGTGAATATGGAGGCAACGGAGGAGGTAGTGGTGGTGAATACGGTGGTCATGGTGGCGGCGGCAGCGGCGAATATGGAGGCAACGGCGGAGGTTCCGGCGGTGGATACGGTGGCAACGGAGGTGGCAGCGGAGGAGGAGGATATGGTGGTAATGGTGGTGGCGGTGGCGGCGAATATGGAGGCAACGGTGGAGGAGGTGGTGGATACAGTGGCAATGGCGGAGGCTCTGGCGGTGGATACGGTGGCAGCGGAGGAGGAGGAGGATATGGCGGTAATGGAGGCGGCTCCGGGGGAGGATACGGTGGAAATGGCGGTGGCGGGGAATATGGCGGCAACGGTGGTGGCAGCGGTGGAGGATATGGTGGAAAACGGCGGTGGTAGCGGTGGCGAATATGGTGGAAACGGCGGTGGTTCTGGTGGATATGGTGGTAGCGGTGGTGGTGGTGAATACGGCGGTCATGGCGGAGGCTCTGGCGGTGGATACGGTGGTGGCGGAGGGGGTGGAGGGGAGTACGGTGGTAACGGAGGTGGAGAAGGCGGCGAATATGGTGGCAATGGCGGCGGGTCAGC
>MCFE01001270.1:0-11628 GCA_002104905.1 Basidiobolus meristosporus CBS 931.73 | reverse complement strand
GTCCATCCACGGCAAGTCCTACGCTACCGACCGTGTCAGTTAGACCCGCAGCGGTTGCCGCAATTAGCAGACCTTCCACGCCGGTCCAAGCCTCGCCTATGAAAGACAATAAGGTGGACTTTGATACACTCACAGATGTTATGGGGTATGTGGGTGTAGATCTTAAGGAGGAGTCCGACAATATCATGAGGCAAAGCGAAATCATGGACAAGAACAGGGCGGTGGACATTGTTGATCAGTCGAAAACTCAGGACTTCCTCAGCTTGAGGGTGTTGAAGTCGATGGTCGACAAAATCGCCAAGCCATACCATATTCCCAATATCGATCCAGATTTTCTGGTTTATTTGGCACTTGCCACACAAGATCGATTGAAATCTTTGGTAGAACAAATGATAGTGGCGAGCAAGCATAGAGTTAGGTCACATCATTTGGCACCTCCGCCCATTCAAGAAGATACGAATATTCCGTTGTATAAGATAGTTGTATCCGATGATGTCAAGAAGCAGCTGCTTTCACTGGAGCGAGTTAGCCGAGAAGATGAGTGTAAGCGCAAGAGGATATTGGCCGAGCGCGAGAGGCGGTTGGCTGAAGAGAATGCGAAAGCAGAAAATAAGGAGGAGTCCGGAGATATGCAAAAGTCCAAGAAGGTTCGGCGTAAGGATGGTTTGGATCTTCCGGGGGCTGCCCGAAACATGAACGATGCGAATACAACGGCCCTACTCATTGCTGGTGGTGTACGAAGAAGTTGGATGCTCGCAGAGCCAACCGGTTCTGGTTCAGCTAAATCTGCGACAAGTACGCCGAAATCCAGCAAACCTATTGGCAATCCACCAGCCTCTGGATCAGGCACCTCCTCGGCACTCCCAAATAACCCGAGCAGTTCTCGTTTCGCTCCTGTACAGAAACCGCTACCACACTCATCGAAGGCTGCAGTAAAATCAGGAGGAGCCTCACATGGCTCTACCCCTAAGCCAGGTTCGAAGTCTCGCCTTGTTCTACCGCCTTCGACGGTAAATCACCCATCCATCCACAAGTGCACAAACCACATCCCGGAAGGTGACAGTACGTGATGCCTTATTCAGTTTAGAAAAAGACACCAATCTTGGAAACGGTGAGCGAGTGTTACTAAAAGGGTATGTCAAGTGGCTTAAATGATTTGGTTAGCTTTCGATAGATGATTTTCATGGCACATAATATTCGTAACTACCTCCACACATTCCTTCGATACATGGAATGTGCTTCCACCACATCCGCCCCCTACAACCATCACTTGTAATAATAGACCATTTCAAATGTAAAACCGACGGAAATAAAAGCGGCAGCATATCTAGCACTTTGTTTTATACAGCTGGCTAGGCTCATGACCCTGTGAAACAATAGTGCCTGCATATACTTTATATTATACGACCAATGCCCTAGTGTGGTCCAGACTCTTCCACATCCCGAAGGAAGCGAAACATGAGATGTGGCACGATCACCATTCCAATTTATCACTCGAATGTTGCTCCCGATTGGTGCGAGCCTTGGCAGAGTGCAATTGGTCGTGGAGCAGGTTACGGTTGGGTCCGGTTACACAAGCCAAGGAATATTAATACTGAGGATAGACTGGCTTATTACGAGCAATAATTGCAAGATGTCGAACAAGACCGTATGCGTCACCGGAGTACTGGCTATCTGGCTAGGTAAAGGAGATTTGGCATGTCTGATCGTATTTTCGGGATTTCTCACCTGGTTAATCATAGTAAACTCATTGAGTTATTTGCTATCGAGGGGATACAGGGTTCGATCTACAGTGCGTTCGTTGAATAACCAGATCAAGATCGCCCCTGAAGAGGTTGACTTCCAAAGGCGACCTCTCTCTCTTCGAAGCTGATTTGTTGTCGGAAGGGAGCTTTAAAGAAGCCATGGACGGTATGTGTTGTCGCCCACCCTTGCACTGAAGTAAGCCACTGATAGTTGCTAGGCTGCGAGTGCGTTTTCCACGTCGCCTCACCCATGCATACCTCATACTCGGTAGACGACCCGCACAGCCCAACTAGTTGTTCCGGCGGTTCAGGGGACTCGCAACGTTATAGAGGAGGCGCTCCGGAGCAAAAACCGTAACTACGGTTGTTATGACCAGCTCTGTGGCCGCCATCAAAAGTCAACTCAAGCCGGAGGACTACATTTTCTCCGAGAAAGTAAGTGTCCCGTAGGAGTCTAACACGCTCGGGCCGAGTGATTCAACCTCGAAAAATAAACCATAGGATTGGAATGAAGACGCCTCCATGGGAGGTCAGCCCATACTCGTTTGGGAAAACACTCGCGGAGAAGGAGGCCTGGAGATTGGTGGCCGAAAGTAGGATTCGCTTGGTTTCGATCAACCCGTCGTGCATCATTGGTAAGTGGAGAAAGTGGAGTGTCGGTGGGGCACATTGTTTAGCTAAACCGCGGGTATTTCTAGGTCCTTCGGTTGGAGTCCATCCAGAAACAGAGAGCATCGTCCACTTCATTGACCTTCTTGAGGGCCGCTACCACGAGAGCGGAGTTCCTTCCATCGAACTTTGCACCGTCGATATCAAGGATGTGGTGGAGGCACATATTCGTGCCTTCGAGAATCCCAACGCTTCAGGAAGATACATAGTGTCAAGCGAGCACTCCACTACGCTTCTGGACTGGGCGCAAATCTTAGGCAGCGACCCACGATTCGCCACTTATCCGCTCCCTACGAAACTCACCGGGGAGAGGCAGAAGAAGTTCCATTATGAAAACCGAAGAGTGCAGGAGGAGCTAGGGATAAGCTTGGCTCCGTTGGAGGAGTCTTTGAAAGAGGTGGCAGAATTCCTGATCAAATCCGGGTGATCCATAGTCAAAAGCGCTTATGATAGCCCGGTTTACTTTTATCAAACGTGGTCTTTCTATGCTGCTACGCTGCTGGTGTATATATGTATATGTATGTCTATCTGGATTGCCCAAAGTGCTGATGTGCTATCGCTTGTATAGTTAAATACAAATATTTATTTGGTCTCTTTTACATTCTCGTATATAATTTGATATCCAGAGTATTCGCATAGCAGTTACAGGGCACACGCCTTTACGGCGGAATCCCCCAGGAGTTTCAAATCCAAGTCAACGGCCTTAGTGCACGGTGATGTATTAGACTCGGCAGCAGGCGGTGGAGTAGGCGAGATATCAGAGTCGGCCGATGCGAGGCTTGAGTGGGAGGGCTGACTGTCGCATCGTCTAAGGGTTCATCATCGGCTGGTTTGAGGAGGTTATCTTCAGCCACCTCCTTTATTGAGTTGGGTTTGTGATCATGAGATTCGTCATATTCTACAGATAAAGAATAGCTGCGGGGAGTCCGGTACGAATATTCCTCACCAGATTCTCCCAGTTTTGCCGTGGTACCTTGAATCATGGTCATTTCCGTGGTAATCTGCATCAACATCGTCGTTTATAACGTGATCCATATTCATGGCGCCGGTCGGGAGAGTAGTCACTGGTGTCGTAGCCTGAATTATGATGGTCTTGGAGCGTGCTAATAAACGGTGGTCAATCGCTTGGGAATCAAACGCCACGAACATTGCCGAGCTGGTGAGATCAGGAGAGAAAGCGCAGCTGCATTGATTAACACCATTTGTGTTGATTGTTCTTGCCGGGGAATGCTGACATTGTTCAGCTTCTTATATGGTCATCGAAACGTTCCTTGAAACTTCATGTTTATCGCCGTTGTCTCCACAGAAGATTGTATGCAGAGAATGTTGATGGTCAATCGTAGATCAGCCTAAATAGAGTAAATTTCACATACTGTGTATTTGGTTGTGTATTGTATTCAGGCAATCTCAATCTCCATAATGCTCCTTGAGTAACATATAATTCCGATAACAAGTGGGTGAGGTTGTGAATTAATTTCTTGTTTTGTCCCACCCAAGGCGCAATATTTGTATGGGAACTTGCCAAATTATCTGGTTCACATTCGCTCTGCCCTCTTACTCCTCACTTGACGGTTGAAAGCAAAGCTGTCTCAAACTACCTGCAACTCTCATTCAGTGCTCTGCTCCATAGCAGAAGCACTGAAAAAACTTTTCCCAACTCTGGGACGGGAGCTGTCAAAGGCACACGGCAATTCCCAAGCTCAAGCTAACAGCACGCCGGCCCTTGAGGTCCAGCTATTAATTACCGCCTGCTTTGGGTACCCCTTTTCTTGCTTTTTTGCCTGCTACGTAGAACGTGGCACTCCATGTACACGCCCAGATCGAGATTGCGAAGGTAGGTCCTACAAATTCATGGTTGCTTGGCGCACACCTTAAATCCTCCCTCCCAGAAATGCTCCACCGCCACTGCCCGTCTCCTTCTTTGGTTGGATCTTACCCGTACTACGCTATCCTCAACATGATATGGTTGAACGGGTTGTTTGGATGCCGTCATGGTAAGAAACTGCCTTCATATCATGAGCCCGACTGTTGGCATTGATGGTTAACCTCTGCCTTGCTTTAGTTGCTCAAATTCCTTGAGATGGCCTTTTTGTTGTTCAGTTCTTGTAGCGTCTTTGGAATGATAATTCTGTTGCCCATCAACTATCTCAACGCCACCAGCCCGGAAGACGGGGAGCTCTCTCTTTCAGAAGCACTGACCAAGCTTTCCATTCCCAAGGGTTCCAAAGTGTTTGCGGCCCACTCTGTGTTCACCTGGGTGTTTTCGCTGCTGGCCTTATATTTTCTTCATCGAACCTACGAGCAATATGTCTCCCTACGATGGACGTATCTGATTGGGGTGTCGAGATCGGTCAGTGGTAGATCGGTCATGGTCACGGCGATCCCGGAAAAACTAAGATCAAATGCGGCGCTTCGTGATTTCTTCGACAAGCTGAATGCAGGGCCGGTAGAGGCAGTCCACATCTGTCCACAACTACAAGAACTGCCTCGGATCCTCAAGAAACGCGCAGACTATCTACGGAAGTTAGAGAAGACGTGTACCGTGTATTGCGGAAACGGGCCAAGGAATGGGAAAGGCCTTCTATAAGATTAGGGATATTGGGGCTAATTGGGCAAAGAGTGGACGTAATCGAACATTACCACAAGCTGATACAAAGTTACGATCACTTGGTAAGCAAGGCGAGGTCGTTGAGCTATCCACCTACCACAGTGGGGTTTGTCACTTTTGCTGACCAAAAGAGCGCAGTAAGTGCCAGGATACGACTGATACGACACCAAGCTTTACTAACCCTGTCCTCAAGAGCGTGATTGCGCAGACATTGACGCACACTCAAGCCTATACCTGTGTCACTCAGATTGCGCCTGACCCTCGAGACATACTATGGGACAACCTGTACCGTACTCGCCGTGAAGTGCTGGTCCGCAAAGCGGCCACGGAATTGGTGATCTTCATACTGCTGTGTTTCTGGACTTATCCAGTGGCCACATTGGCCAGCTGGCTTGGCGTCGATGGGCTACAAAAGGTTTTCCCGTACATCCAGGAATGGATTGACCGCAATGCAATCACCCGAGGAATGATATTCAAGCTTCTGCCGTCGTTGTTCGTACTGGTGTTCATGGCGATTGTACCAATCATTCTGGAACGTGAGTGGCATGTGATATGGTCATGGCCTGGGTCTTGGTTGACTAACTCTCTTCTATATCGGCAGCCCTGATCAGATTCCAGAGAAAGCCCTCGCGCAGTCTGGTTGAGCTGGCGGTTTTGAAAAAGTATTTTCTGTTCCAACTGATCAACGTCCTCTTGATCTTCACCGTGGCCAGCACCTTTTTCTCCTCCTTCTACGCGATCGTCGAGAAGCCCACTGACATCACCACCATCCTTGGTCGGCAGCTACCATTGGTACGAGTTTCCTTCTGTCAGCATGCGAGATCTATGCTCCTAACCCGAGTCTAGTTTGCCCCATTCTTCATCAATTATGTGACCATCCTGGGGCTCGGCTACCTTCCGCTGAAGCTGGTGCAACTGGGCCCAATGATCTTGCTTAGCATTCGAAGGCTGTATTGCTCTTCTCCCAGGGATTACGCCGAGCTGCTCACGCCAGTCAACATTGATTATGGTTGGGCGTATCCCATCCCCATGCTGGTGTTTGTGATTGTGCTCACTTACTCGGTGATGGCACCGTTGATCCTTGTGTTTGGAGCGGCGTACTTCTCCATTGCGTATCTATTCCAGAAATACAACTTTCTCTATGGTTAGTGGCTTGCGAGTATGAGCTCCCGGGGAGCAAGAATTGACAGTCCTCTTCCACCTTTAGTTTACTTCCGCCGGTTCGAGACAGGCGGCATATTCTGGCCGGTTGTTGCCAGGAGATTGGTCTTTGGGGTCTTCATCTTTCAGTTGACCATGCTGGGCGTGCTCATTTTGAACAACGCATATGTGTCTGGTTTGTTGATCGCCCCACTGTTTGTTATCACTGTGGTGGCTTATCGCAGGATTTTTCGCGCCCTGGAAGAGCGTAGCCGGTTTCTCCCATTAGAGCTCAGCGAGTTGATAGTCCCGAAGTCGCCAGACGAGTGCACCAATCCAGAACCCATCCCAACCACCGATCTTGATCTACTCGACGACCAATACGAAGCAGCACCTACCAGCAAAACTGACTACCGAGAAAGCCCGATGAGTCGATGCCCGGGAATCCTCGATGCCAGTGAGCGTACCTATAGCCACCCCGCAATGGTTGGCGTGTTGCCGAAGCTGTGGTTACCACGAACTATCGTCGGGGTCAAGAATGACTCATCAATTTATGCTACAACAGATGAGAAACATGAGGTCCAATTGTAGGTTGGGCTGGAGCCAGCACCAAACACCAATCAATTAATAGTCTTAATTCAACCTGTATATATACAACACACGTAATAATAAGAATCATGGTATGTACAAGAATATACGAAGAGGAAGCTGGTCTGTATGTACAAGTATATAGAATCTGCAACCAATAGGCTTAGCACCCAACAGCCAAACGATATGCAACTCGCGTACAATTAAGGACCAAGGTATCTTTATTACACGAAGAGAAGGCTAGTTTGTATGTACAAGAATATGGAATTTACACTCAATGGGCTTAGCACCTCACCGCCAATCGATACTGCTGGTTGACGTACTGAAATTCTTGCTTACCGATGATGAATGAAACAGGTGGCTTGTAGATGACTTTATCGGTGGGTCGAGATCCATCATCCACCGAGAGTTGTTGGAGACACAGACTGGCGTAAATCGCTTCGCTCAGTTGTTGTGGGCTTTCAACAAAGTCATGGTTGAAATCTTCGGTCTTCAGCCGTTTGCTGTGGTGGGTGGATGAATACAATGGCTCTTTCTCCGCCCAAGCGGGGAAGTTTGGTTTGATGAGGTGGCTCAGTTTGTGTGCAGAGGGGTTAAGATCCCGCTTCCGTTTTGTGTTCTTCGCAGGGGTCTGACCCGAGAGAGTGGGAGAGGTGGGAGGGCTAACCATGCCGCCTTTGGAGTTTTTGATTCGTCGACGGGCTTCTAGGAGCTTGTTTTGGCGCTCCTCTAGTGGGACGGGAACTCGTGATAATGAGCCTGGATGGGTGGGGTCGAGCACTTGTTGTAGAAAGCTGGGGCCGAAGATTGGCTCCAGATCCTCTCGGATGTACCAGCAGGTTTTCGTGGCTAGGTCAAAGGCGCTTTCAAATGGCAGCCAAGTGCCCTGAATCTTCAGGAAGCCGCCGCGGATCTTTTTCACTTCGGTCGACAGCTTCGTGTTTGTCTCGAGAAGTTTGGTAATCTCGCTTTTCTCTCTCCCCATGGACTTCCAGATGCCAGTCCAGTAGACGTACCCAGTCTCACGATCCCACAGTATTGGCTGGTTGAACGCAACATATTCATATACCGGTATGTAGCCCCTCGGGTCCAGGGAAGTGGAATACTTGGCGCAGTGAACCTGGTGCTTAGCGCAGTTGAAAGGGGTGTGAGCTACCTCAGACATGATCACAGGATATTAATCGGAAACCAATGAATCAAATAAGCAGTAACAGGAGGATAGGAATCAAACAAGCAGTAACAGGAGGATAGGAATCAAACAAGCAGTAACAGGAGGATGGGATGGTTGGGGAAAATGTACAATGTAGAAGATATATCGTGCCCGGAAGGGTGGCCGGGGTATTTATATGGCGGCCACAGGTGGAGGTTGGATAGTGTTGGGTGCTTAGCCGATGACGTTAGTGATTGCGGGGTTGCGGAAACAGGTATCAACCCACTCATTGTTCCGAGGAGGGGAGAGGGGAGAGGAGAGTGGTGTTGGTTCGCGGACCAATGACACCCGAGGATCATGTAGCCCATTGTTTCAGGAACGTGCGAAATGCCTTCAACCTTCTCGATTGATGGCTCCTTTGGCCCGGATAAGGGGGAGGTCATTCGGTCGAGCTGAGGTCGGTGATTGGAGCAGACCGAGAGCGATTAATAATGTACCCACCCCTAATCTCGCTCAGGTGACTGGTAATCGAGAAGCGCTTGGTTGTTCATAATTCGCGGCCATCATTTGCCATTTGGACAAAAGTGGATTCAGCCTTGCTTTGAGCTTGAAAGCATGTGCTTGTTGGCTGCTTTCTAGGCATTTTAGAGATATACTTTGCATATGGGCCATGAATCTAACCGTACTAGAGCCAAAGCATAAGTTATTGATCTCTGTGGTTACGTTGGATGAGACATGAAATATCCTTAATGACTTCAAATAGCATTCGTCCATTATTTATTACTTGGTGACTTGTGTTGGTTGACCTACAAGTATCTCTAATAGGTGAAGAAGATACCGGCCGCAATCTTGATCTTGTTTGATATGAGTAGCCTGGAACCAGCAATATGGCTATGAACTCTGACAACCGCTTTTACTCAATCAGCCTTTCCTAACCCACCAGCGTTGTTGTAGCGTAATTGTGAATACTAGAAGTAACTTGGTGAACTGAAAGCGTGCTTCATGCTAATTTTAAGAACAATCAATAACTATGATACTTTTGGTTAATTGTCTGACTTGTATTGGTAAAGGTTTATCAAAGCACCAAGGGTTAGGGGAAACGGTTGCCAACGTGTGGAATCTTTATTTTAGGTAAATCACAGAAGCCTGTGCTACTTTTGCTGCTTTTTACAATAGCATGGATTTGTGTGGGGTTAGTATGTAGATAAGAAAGAGCAAGTGAAAGGTACCTAAGCCACTACTCAAAAGAAAAAGTGAAAGAGGGAGTGATAAGAATGTGGACCATCAATACTAATTGGCATAATACTATTGCAGGATTCTGTTGTAAAAATTTGTAATTCTACCTGAATATTCACCTACATAGTCACTTAGATCATTACCTACAAATCTTAGAGAATACTGACCAAATTGCTTATTGGGATTTACTTAGAATATTTTCACCAAAACATCAGGTATCCAGAATATGAAAATTCAGTAAGTTGTCCAACCAGCCTCAAACTTTGCACACATGCTCTTAGGTCCTTGCTAAGCATATTCTATGTGCTTGTTATGCCAAGACTATGTGAAAGTATAAACACTACTTGTACACTCAATAAATCATTAAGTAAGAACCACAAAATCTTCTTGTTCTCCAAGTCACTTCCAATATCTCCAAGACTTTTACAACAGGTTATGAGCCCCAAGCTGTCACTCTCTGCAATGTCTACCACTGCTATTACTGAAAGTTTTCTCTCATCCAAAAATTTGGATGGATCTGTTGGAAGTGATTGGGAGAACAAGTAGACAATGTGGTTTTCACTTAATGATTTATTCAAAGTAGAAGTAGAATTTATACTTTTACCTGGTCTTGGCATAACAAGGACCTAGAATGGGCTAAGGAAGGTCCCAAGAACATCCATGTAAAGTTTGGGGCTATTTGGACAACTCTGAGAATTTTCATATTCTGGGTACCTAGTAGTTTGGTGAAAATATTCTAAGTAAATCCCAACAAGGAATTTGGTCAGTATTCTCTAGGATTTGAAGGTGATGATCTAAGTGACTAAGTCAGGTGAATATTTAGATGGAAATACAAATTTTTACAACACTCCCACTCAGCTAAATGTTCATACTGACTAGTCCTAATTTTGACCTAAGATATTCAAACTTGTCTCTAGCTAATGGTTTGGTAAATATGTCTGCAATCATTTCATCTGTAGGACAGTACACTAAGCTAACTAAGTTATTCTCTATAGCTTTGCGTATGAAATGATGTCTAATATCTATGTACTTGGTTCTAACATGAAAAGTTGGATTTCTACCTAATTGTATACATCCTTGATTATCTTAAAATAAGGTAATAGGCGTTTTTGACATAGGCCTAAATCTGTGAACAGCTTTCTTAACCACATTGCTTCTTTTGTAGCTTCACAGGCTGCCATATACTCTGCCTCTGTGGTGGAAAGTGCTACAGTTGGTTGCTTTCTTGAATTCCATGAAATTGCTCCTTTACGGTAAAGAAAGATGTATCCTGTGGTGGATCTTCTGTCATCCAAATTTTGTCCCCAATCAGCATCAGAGTATCCCACAAGATCCTGTTCTGAATCCTTATAAGTGTATCTTGAGCAGATATCAGCAGTTCCTTTTAGGTATCTAAAAATCCGCTTAACTACTGCAATATGATCAGATCCATAGTTCTGATTATGTTGGCTGACAACTCCCACTGAATATGAGATATCTGGACGTGTTCCAAGCATGATATACATCAGACTGCCGACCATAGATTGATAAGGAAAGTCAGGGCTTTCAGATGGCACCAAGCTCTCTTGATTTGGTTGAGTTTTGACCAAGTTAAGGTTTGTCTCCATTGGGGTAGCTGCCAGTTTACAGTCTTCCCTTTGGTACTTCTTTAGTATATCTTGAATATACTTGGGCTGGCTTAGGGTAGTAGTCTGGGTACTTCTGTCTATGGAGAACTTAATCCCTAAGTAGTAACTAAGTTCTCCTAGATTGGACATCTTGAACTCCTTAGATAGGCTGGATTTAGTCTCTTCCAATGTTTCTAGGTTATTGGTGGCTATAATAAGATCATCCACATATAGAGCTAATAGAACTGGATTTGCTCTATCTGGCTTATAGTATATACTATAGTCAGCATTACTTCTTTTGAAACTCAAAGATTCCAAATAAGAATCTATCTTGCAATTCCAGGCTCTTGGTGATTGTTTGAGACCATATAGTGACTTTTTAAGCTTGCAGACCAAATGGGGGTTATCTTGGTCAACAAACCCATCAGGCTGGTCCATATACACATCCTCATCAAGTTCTCCATTCAAAAATGCAGTTTTTACATCCATTTGATGAATAAAAAACTTATATTTGGCTGCAATAGCCAATATTAATCTGATGGAATTAAACTTGGCCACTGGTGCAAAGGTCTCAGTATAGTCAAGTCCTTTTGTTTGAGAGTATCCTTTGGCTACAAGTCTTGCTTTGTATCTTTCAATTGTACCATCAGCCTTGTACTTTGTCTTGAAGACCCATCTGCATCCAATTGATTTTTGGTTGATTGGTAATTTCACTAAGTCCCAAGTTTGATTTTCCATCAGGGCCTGATATTCCTCAGTCATTGCAGATCTCCAAAACTTTGTCTGAGGGCTATTTAGGGCCTCTTTTACAGTCTGGGGTTCATCAATATGGACTGAATAGGCATAGGCTAAGTTTGTACCCTCATTGATATAGTAATTTGGGCT